>JAODUH010040934.1:0-20670 GCA_027564835.1 Typhlichthys subterraneus | reverse complement strand
GACGGTACATTTAGCAAATCGACGTATTAAGTAACCGGTTACGTCGGTTACGTCGACTAATCGTCCCAGCACTAGTTCATGCAACTGTAGTTCTTTCACCAAAGTGTCAGTAGACTATGTGCAAGTGAATGAGTCAGAATTCCCTCCAACTACATAAGGACAAAGCTGAAATAAATATTGCTGGTGTCAGAAGAACACTTATAAGTTTATTCACACCTTGACTCCCTATCTATGAAAACAAAAACCCAAGACAGAAATCTTGTTACTCTTACTGTATCATGAATTCATATTTAAATTTAGGCAAAAAAGAGAAAAAAAAAGACCCATGTCTGTGCCTTTATCACTATTGATTAGACTATGCACAGTAATGGTCTTTCTTTCAGGTCTCCCTAAAAAATGCACTAGAGCGCTAAGAACAAAAATATAACACATTTTACAAATTATCAAATCCCTGCATTGACTTCCAATATGGAAAAATACTCACAAATTCACAATATGAACCTTCTAGACCCTTGGGTCATCTGGTGGGACTAGCCTGCTAACCGTCCCCAGTCTAATCTAATCAAAAAGCAACATCTAGCTACAGTAGTGTCTGAGTTCCAACACGGACAAAATTTACATCCAGACATAAAATGTATGTTCACCATTGCTTTCTGCTTTACGGCAAATCTGCTAGGCTGCAAAACTTATTTAATTGTATTTATTATACATATACATTACCATTTCTTATTTTAAAAGAGTCATAACATGAAAACCAAATGGTTCTAATCATTTATTGAATTAGTTATGTCGATGTAACTTAGAGACATATTGGGCCTTTCAGAGTAGACTATTAAATTCTCTGTCTGTAACAATCATAAGAAACAAATGAGAAACATGCAAATTAGATACATTAAACATTTCTTCTTAGAAGCTAAGGAACTGACATTGATCGCCAGTTCACAGATTTACAAATGACCAAATCTGTAAACCTAGCTTTTGATACAGTAAGTTGTAGGGACCGTAGCATAATCATAGTCAAGAGCATGACGTGCACATTGCACATCAAAAACTATACATTAGCTTAATATAGGCCATTGTTCAGTGTTAAAGCCTGGCTCAAAGGCCGTAAACTAAACATTACACAAATCTCCAAACTAACATATGAGGTGTTAATGTCTGTAGGTGTATGCACTGAATATGTGTGTTGCATGCCAACTAAACAAAACCAAACCACAAATGGCATGTGTGGTGCCAGGAGGGTCAGAGAGTGAATAGTGTGCTGGGAGCACTCTTATAATGCTCGGCCAGGTGTTGCCAATTAAAGCCAATGACATTCCAACCACATCCAGGCCAGGGATGTCACACCATCCAACAACCAAACAAATTCACAGACAGTACCTGCACATTTTAAACTATGTACAATACAAAGTGTCCCATAGACCAGAAAAACCCTCTATCAGCAACCCTCAAATTGAGAGAAGCAAATTAAGAAGAAGGGAAAAACAAACCAAGTACCAGAGAGAACAAACCACAAACTGGAGAGCACAGGACCACTTCAGAATACGAGACTATAGATGACTTGTGCTCAAAAAATACATCTGGATTCATGCAGCACTATTCCAGTCAGGCAGACAAGACAACCAAACCGCACAACCATGATTCACAATAAAACCGCAAACCAAGCCAGCCAACAAACCCGCACCATTAGGAAGTGCAACCAAGATGCAAAACTAACAACCATCCATCCAACAACCTACCCCAGCACCACCAGACAATGTGGCCAAGCAACCAAAAGTCAGCCCACCGATTAACCAGATAACTGGCGACCAACTAACAAATACTACTTCACCCAAAAGTATAAGCACCTCGTCCACCAACCTAGGAACTTCCTGCCAGGTTCCTCCCACCTTCAAGCTCATCTGCAGTTTGTTAACGAACATGTTAAAGAAATGCAGTGAAAGACGTAAAGGAACATTCCCCCCTAATCTGGCTAATATAGGAAACTTACCTACCTAAACTCAACCCTAGTCTTCGTGCAAATACTGGCAGTGGTTATTTACACACTAACTCCTCTGGAAACAAAAATGGCAACTGACAATCAGAGACCACCTTGAGTCCGAGGAAGTGCTCCCGAGGCAGTTCATCACAAACTGGCTCCACCTGCAGTCTCCGCCACACTAGAGGAGAAAAACAAACAAAAAACAGACTGTTCCCCTAAGGAGAAGTCTTGAGCCTAACAGGGGAATCTAATTCCACATCCTTCCACGCACCACCAAAACATGCACCACAACCTGGGACAACAAACAAAACTGCTCTCCTCCTACAACCACCCCCACATGCGACACTCCCAAAAGCTTGGCCCACAGACAAAAAGACCAAAAAACTAAAAATTAAGGAACATCCAATACCAAAAAAAAATCACAAACGGACGAGCCCCCATGTTACAGCCAGGCTCAAAGGCCGTAAACTAAACATTACACAAATCTCCAAATTAACATACAGTACATTAACAGAATAGCAATGATACCAATGAGGTGTTAATGTCTGTAGGTGTATGTACTGAATATGTGTGTTGTGTTGCATGCCAACTAAGCCAAGCCAAACAACAAATGGCATGTGTGGTGCCAGGGGGGTCAGAGAGTGAGTAGTGTGCTGGGAGCACTCTTATAATGCCCGGCCATGTGTTGCCAATTAAGGCTAATGACATTCCAACCACATCAAGGCCAGGGATGTCACATCAGTAACATTAAACTGATTAGAAATCAGTTTAAATGTTGTGGTGACACTCTCCTCACAGCGGTCCTACCAAAAATGTATCCTAAGCCACGCAATAATTATATTTCATTTTACTATTTGAAATGTATATCCTTTGCATGTTTGTGTGCTCCTGTGCGTCCCTGAGTGTACGCGCGTTGTGCACTCGACATAGGCGATACCATCTTGAAACATGCGCCGCGCATTGACTTCAGACCAGGTTTTTGCTGGTCAACTGCGCAATCACTTTTCGCTGCCTCAAGATAGCAAATACAAATAAAGACTATTATTATATTATTATTATTATCAACCCTGTCCCTACACATGATTCCGTGGCTGTGTAGCCATGCACAACGAGCCCCATTCCACCTCCATTACCTTTGAGTCTGAACAGCAAGGCAAAACTAAAGCACAATAGTACCGCATTGAAAACTCTAAATGTCTTCTCATGCATTACCGGTATATATAACTCCTTTTTAAAACATGTTTTTATGTGAAGCACATTAATCTGCCTTGTGTATTAAATGCTCTATAAAAATAAGATGTATTGCCTTACATTGTTTTGTTTTAGAGAACTAAAGATTACCACTACAGTACTAAAAAAAAATATTCACCAACTGTAGAGTATGGGGGGTTTGCTTGTCCTTCCTGTTTTGCATTGTTGCGTAGCTAACCTTTCCGTGAACCTGACATCTGAAGATTCTCTACAAAGGTCTTAATGCAGGAAGAGTGCAGTACACATAAACATGCTGCTATTATCGAGAGGGGGTGAGAGAGGGTTGACCAGTGTAAATATACAGTATATACGCCATCAACATACATTATTCAAATGTTCATCCAAATTAAAGGACATGAGTCCAATTAGCTCATATAGCAGAAGCTTTTATCCAAAGAGTAGGGTTACCGTTTAGTATTAAAACACATCTGTTTATGATGGGAATCAAACCCATAACCTTTCAGCTGGAAGCCCACGACCATAACCTCCAAGTATTATGGCCTTCGTTTATGAAACGTGCGTACGACAGAAAAATGTGAAAACTGTCATTTCCACGCAAAGTTCAGCATTTATCAATTTGGATGCGAGTGGATGTGAGTCTACGATCAAATCTCACGTCAAGCCTCAACTGGATTTATGCAAGTTTTCCGGGTCAGATTGTACTTCTGGTACAGCAAGTTTGGAGGAGAAGAGTGTTTTTTAGACAATTTGCATATGCATCCACATATTAATAATTTAAAATACAGTATATAGCCTGTGGCAATGTGTGTGTGTTTCTGTGTGGGGGGGCTATACTGTAGACTACACACCAGAGTAAGATATCGTCATAATTTTGTCGCATTGTCATTAGATGTTCCGACACAAGATATGGCCAGACAGTCCTGACTGAGGCCTACTGTACATAAAGAACAGAGGACCTTTCATTGCTTCTAAAATGTAAAGTTTTAATACTCGTTTGGCACGTAGATATTTCCATAGCCTACGAGAAACAGACAATTAATGCAGAATGGAACCTAATTTAACTAATTCATTTATTTATGCTACTGTATATACTTTTCAGGTTTTCATTTCTCTTTTGGCTGAACAACACCATGGTGCCTGGCTCTGATTGGTCTGAAACATCTTAAAAATTAGATATGGTTAAACTCCACATCAAATATTTACCATTGACTGACTTGGCCCGACATGTGAGTTCTCCTCTGCCACTTAATGGAGTCGGTCGGAGAAGTTTCTCCTCTTGGACGTATTGCGCATATCCGTGTCATAAACTCTAGAGTGAGGCCTCTAAATGCAGCATATTAATGGCCGTAATATATACATTTATGGGCGTGATATATAACAGACGTTATCTGGTACCACATTTAACAGCCCGACTATTTTTACAATGCTATTAGCGAGATAAGAACGTTTCCCGAATCACACGTGAACCGTAAGATAACTTCTGCACTGGTATCTATGTTATATTGATAAATGAGGATTAACGTTCCTAGGACATACAGTATAGTGTTAGTGTATGGAACTTGCTCTACCAAATATATTTATTTGGTATCAATAAAGCATCATACAATTATGTTTTACTATAAAGTACAGTAGAAAAACACAAATTCTCCACAAATATTGACAAGTCAGAGTAGGGGTGAAGGGGTCAAAGATCAGACCACCACTGACCTCCGTGTATGCTCTCCAGCGGGTAGAAAAAGCAGACCAGCAGGTTCATGAGCACAGCGAGGTTGAAGGACACGTTACTCCACAGGGACATGTTTCTGGAGCACCAGTAGAGCACTGGCTGGGCTGGGAAGACACAGATGACACAGAATGGCGTCATGTCCGCCAATGGACAGTAATGCAGTAATGCGTGTATACAGTAGACTGAGCGCCTTGATCGGCTGCAGGTATAAAGGTGTCTCCTGTTCTCGGCTCTGTAACAAAGTGAGTATCACTGCTCACTAGAGTAGCAATTTAGTAATGTGTGAGGGAGACAGCCATATTGAATCAAGAGGTGAATGTCAAACCTCACAGCTGACATGGTTTGACCTTTGAATCTTTTTTTTAATTCTTTATTTTCAATAGACTGTTTTGGTGGCTTGATTCTTTCGGTTGGCTTTTAGTGGAAGAAGAGAAACAGATGTGGGGACTTTTTCAAAACGGGAGACAAAATAGAGCCTTGCGTGGGTTATGTGCTCAAGTGCGTGGCTTGGAAGTGCGAATGCCAAAGAACAGTGTTCTCAGTTGTGATTCATTAAAGTACTGCTATTTCACAGCTCAGAGGATGTAGAAAGCCCCTGTTTGCTTCCAAACACATACACACACAGTGACATTCGCTCTACAGTAGGATATCGCATTAACGTCACTCACTGAACATCTGACTTTACCTCGGAGTTTCTTCTGCCAGTTCATTTCATTGAAGAGGTCCTCAGCTCGGAGAAAGAAGTCATTGATCTTGCTGCCCTGCTCGTCTCGCTCCGTGGTGTAGTAGATTCTCAACTTGGATTCGGAGGTCAGGAACTCACAGATGTTGGGCACGGGGAACACTATCTCTTCCATGGTGCGGTCCTGGCGCACGATCTGAACACACAGGCACACGCGGGTGTCAGCCTCCAGGGTCCAAGGTCAAGGTGTCGCTACAAGAACGTGCACCGCAGGTACGGTACTGTGCATGTGCCAGTATATTCCGTGGAGTTACAGCAGAGGTGTGTCACCTCTATCTGGGCTGTGTGTTTGGCGTAGAACCCCAAGGCCTCATCCCCTTCTCCATTGGTTCCTCCGGGCTTCAACATTACGGACAGCTCCTTATTATGACGCGCCAACTGGCGGTAATGTGGGAGGAGATGGCACACTATGTCAAAATCATAAATGTTACCAGAGCACATCTTTTTACTGTTAAAAAATACATTCATTTTATTATACAGTACACATAATAGCATCTCAGGGTTTCTGCTAGGATCTTTTTATTGCCCGTCCAGCGTCTGGTCTACTGTTTTTTACAAACACTATTTAAATGAACAGTAACAATAAAACGAAACAAACAATAATGATTAATAGGCAGTCAGGCACTCTTGAGAATGACTGTTGATATTTTAACTTCGTCATGACATTGGATGCTGTCTCAGATTCAGAACCTCCGCCCCTCCCCACACAAAAACAAAAGGCTAGGACAGTGTTGTGTGGTGCGGTCTGCACCACTTTGTTTCATTTACAGAGGCAGGACTTCTTTGCAGCACACACAGAATAGGCAGCTAGAAGACCATTTAAGATATTCGCTGAATTTGACAAAAAGTGTATTAACTTACAATCACTGACTTTACCTTTAAGAAAAACCTCAACATTAGCCACTACAATGCAGGCAATAACAAAACCTATCTAATATATACTGTAGCATCTGTAGCCTATTTATAAAAAGGCTAGCAGCTATTTTAGCTAGCAGATATTTTATATTCTGCTCTGCTGTCAACATATTTTAAAACTTGTCCAGCTTGTAATGCACATACAGTACGCCACATGTCGTTCTCTGACTTAGCAGTGCCATGTTGACGTGATTCTGAAGAGAGAATCCCCTCGCTGCCGGCCTGCTTGACACGGGCAGAACACAGGCAATTCTAGCTGGCATAGCCCAGTCATAGTGCAGCTAGCTGAACTCGTAAATAAGCACTTTACAAGCTGTTGCAAAAGTTAAACCCCCATAAAAGTGGAGTGCCGTCACCGGCACTACATCTCATTGTGTTCTCTTGGCATCAATGAAAGGCTCATTTCCGCATTATTACTGAACATTTTGACAGGCAAGTTTTTATTTATATTTTTTACCCAGGCAAAAAACGGTAATTACCAACTAACCCTGATACAGTATTGTAGTGCGTTATATGTCCACACAAATCAAGGATGAGATAAATGATAATAATAAAGACACTAAACCTGGTGAGCTAAAATGTAGATGTTGTGTCCAACATTTCTGGGGGATGCGGCATCATGCTCTTCCTCCTCTCCATTGTCCTCGTCCTCGTCTGTTCGCTCAAACTCCACCTCACCCTGTAGATAGGCCTTCTTAATCACATCCACCTGAGAACACACACACACATACAATTAATGACCTGACAGGGTGTTAAAGGGTACGCTCTTCGGTTGAGCGAGCCACTGAGCAATCAGGTGTGTTAAGGGAATGCTCTCTCAGCAGTTTAAAACCAAAATTGGGTGATAAAGCTGATATAAACGAAAAGCGTGATTCCGAAGGGGGCTTTCATTCGGAGAGCTAGGAGACATTAATAAGTATTTAATTATTTAGAAGGTGAATAACGATGAAATTAAAGGTATCTTGGTGGCTTCCGAGACTTTCATTTTTGCATACTACCGTGTGTGTGTGCGTGCGTGTGTGTGTGTGCGTGCGTGTGCATATATATATACATATATACATACACACACACACACACAGTACAGTATATAGTTTATACTAGAAAAAGAAACATCGGCCCCTCACTAGTTCCTTGGGCCTCATGTTGTAGAGGATCCTCTCAGCATTCTCGCTGTCATGACGACTCTCCATGATGGCTAACAACAGCTTGGACGCATTGTTCTGAGAGATGAGACAGACAATAAATACCAGGTTGTGTTACAGAAAGACAATTTCCGCTTGGTTACAATACTGAAAATATGAATGTGAAACAAAGTTCTTACTAACATCTTTTTCATTGCTTCTTCCAAAGAAATTACAGTAAATTCCGGGTGCTCAAGAAAGAAACTTATGATATGTGGTTTGGCAACCGTGTGCAATTGCAATGGTTGACAAAATGACAGTTGACAGCTCTTTTTCAATAAGCCTTTCATGAAACTCTCATTGTGCTGAGATGCTAATATACTGTATTCTTCAACACCATCTCAACAAACACACCTTAAGCTCCAACACAAGATCCATTCTCTTCTTCCCGAGTGGATTGATGTCATTTAAAATCAGAGCGATGATAATATCTATTCCGTTGGACTCATGAGTTGCAATGCAGTTCTGGAAAAATAATAGATACAAAAAGGCTTGTTACACTTCTCCTATTGGTCCGTTAATATGATATTAAGGCAGGCCAATGTAAAAAAAAAAAAAAAAATCACATGAGAGTTAGCCAACTGCAAGACGGTTAACGGCCAATTCATTTCAAATACAAACCCATTGGAGTTGCTCATGCCAAACTTCTGGCTTTAATTATGTCTCACACCCACACGCACACACACACACACAAAACTTCCACGTTTCCCTACAGCATATGATATTAAAAAGAGCCTGGATGTTCTCATAGCATACCTGGTTCTCATGGCAGGGCCCTTGGCAGTACTCTGTGAGGCTCTCTACAGTCTGGTTGATGAGAGCCACGTTCTTCTCATTTATGTAGAGGCCCAGTAAACCCAGGCCCCCTGTGGTGCTGCCACAGATACAGTCTAGGAACTGCAGCGTCTCACACACCAGGTTGTAGTTGCTCTTATTGTTCTGACACCGCAGAAAGTTCTGGAAAGACACACAGTACAGGCCTGTGTCTAGGGAACGTCTAGTGGGAATGTGCACATTCGCTCCCCAACCGAAGAACCAACAACAATAAGAGGTGCAAAAAGAAAATATTATGAAGAATGAGGACATTTCTGCCTTGAATGCTGTGCCACATACACGCGTGTGATTAGGGATGTGCGGTTAAACCCTGGGACCATCGCTATTCGGCACCATAAATACTAGTAGGTTAACGCATTTTATTAATATGTATTCTTTATAAGTGGCAGTGTCAGTCTCTCCTGCCTCAGCCTGCACATGAAACACAACATCCCTACCTGTGATAGGGTAAGGACTAAGGATGTAATGCATTCTTGCTTCCGATTGGTTACACGTGAGGTGGAGCATAAAACGTTTCGCCTACTCCTTAATGTACTACCGCAACTTCAATACAACTCTGCCATTGAGTCACAGTAATATGTAAGTGCATGTTCTTTCTGTTGATCCTGGCATCCAGCAGTACTAGTTCACAGTAGCTCTGTCCCACCTACCTGCAGGTCCCTGTTGTGGTTCTCACAGAGCAGCTGCAGAAAGCGCAGGATGGGCTGCATGATGACGATGATGAAGCTCATCTCTCCGTCGTCCTGGTTCTTGTCCCCGGTGCTGGGCTGGCCATCCGGGGAGGAGGAGTGGTCCTCGGGGTCGGCCTCGCGTCGGTAGGAGTTGAACGCCTTCTTGGTGGCAGAGGACGCCTCAAGGAGCTGCTCTTTCACATCCTCGGTCATCACCACCCCAGAGTCCTTGGCTGTATACAGGGGCATGGGGAGACCAGCGAGACCACGCATCAACCATAAACATACACGTCTGCGTCTATGTACTGAGAGCAAAAAGCCGTCGTGTAAATACCAATTAGCACCTGATCAGACTCATCAACTCATCTCTATTGGTGTGACTGGCACAACACTGTTGTTAATGTAAACGATTAAATAAAGAAAATACAGAATTTATTAATAGCAAATAATGACAATCAGATAAATATGTATTTAAGTGTGAAATTAAAGTGGACAATGTGCGGTAAAGTTATGTAAAATATAAAGAAATTCATTACTTTAAAAAGGTATAGTTAGCCATTGCAAGCTAATACACCTTTTTGTCAAATTCAACAATTGTCTCCTTGCATTTCCCTATCTTAGCCTCCTCTTTGTGTGTTGAAAAAGAAATATCAGATACTTCTACACAGTCCTGGCTCGGTAAATAGGAACACAAACAAAGCAGCAAAGCATGCTGTGCTTCACAATACGTTTCAATGTGGTGGTGCTGCGGAGGGATATTGTTTTGATTTGAGCTCCAAGTTAGCAAGCGTTGTGGAGAATGACTGACCCTGCCGTTAATGTAAAGCTACATTCTGGAAAGTGCTGTGAATTCATAATCTCTAATGGTTTAGATTTAGATTTTAAAAATTCAAAAGAGGTGCTTGCAACACATAATATTTTGTCCTGGCCTTTTAATTCATATTTAATTAATAGGCGCGCATTGAGATTATAACCTCTTTTTAAAGAGAGACTTGGGGCCAGAATCTTTATTAATGTCTTTAAAAAAAATGTTGTGATATTATTGTGTATTAAAACCTATGACCTCAATAAGTATCCCATTTACTTGCTGGATTTCTTAAATAAAATCAGTTTTTCTTTGCAACCTCCACTGAGTTCCATTGTGTCTACGTGGGAGTCGAGGACTCATACAGAGTGACCTCTGACCTTTCTTGCGGACCGGGATGTCTTTGTCTTGGGAATCATCATCACGCTTTCTGTTGCCCAGGTCACTGGTATTGACTGTCACTGTGGCTTTGATCTCCAACTGGGCCAGCTTCATGCGGTCATAAAATACCTTGAAGAACTTCTCTGACTTCTTGTCCTCTGTCAAACGGCAGAAGAACGAACGCTGGACAAGAGGATTAAAAAATGCAACTTTGTCACGGTCAAACCGTTATCATCCATCACTATACTGTTGAGAAATATGTTATCCTTAAACTGTTGTAATTTAGCAACAGTATTACATAAATTACATAATCTAAACCAACAAGAAGGACACAACTGATAAGCCTTACACAAAAAAAAAAAGAAAAAAAAGAAGGTGTTTTCTGAGGTGATATTGGACAGTTATTGTTCGCGTAGCTACAGAATAGGGGGTGTGGTAGCACCGGGGTCCGTGATGGTTTGGGGGCCCAACACGGGCCTCTATCAAATAAATGTTACTCATGCTCGTTTCTTACAGTTTGCGTTTATATTACACCGCAGTCACAAACCAGTATATTTACAGCAACAGTGGCTTCACATTTATGCTGTATAGCGATATTTCATAATGATACCCTAAATATGGTGCCTGATCTTAGTAGTTCAGTAAGTAAGGATAGGATCATTATAAAATGTATACATTTTCTTACACCTCTATACAATTTATTTGCAGTAATAGCCATTATATTTTTTAGGATGTCACTATGTTTATGGGAAATGTTCCATTTCCAAAAGTCCTTATAGCCTATGAGGACATTGTTTGCACGCTCCTGGAAAATGTCCCACAGTAATGTAGTTTCTCTGGCGCAAATCCTCCTTAAAACCTTGCTAGCTAACGTAAATTAGCAAAGTGTTTGGAACTTTATCGCTTTTAGATTATAAATTATTTATATGATGCCATTTCAATACAAACACAAAAACCCTTCAAATAGGTGAGTAGAATAATATTAATAGCCTATGTCAAACACGTATATGGGCCGCTGTGCTCGTTTGTTGTTCCAAAGCATGTATTTTTTATGGTGCTCACCGTTTGCATAGCGATATTACTGCAGACTTTTCCTTAAATTGTATTCATCTTGTGTTTATATCTTATTGTTAGCCTATTATTTTGGCCCTATTACTTTTTTATAATGAAAATGATTTTACTTGCATGAGAGATTACATAGGCTAATGTAGTGAGTATGGGCCTTAAGTTTAACTTTGCCGATTTGAGGTGATGGAAGGGCCCATAAGGAAACCTTGCACCAGAGCCCGGCGTAATCACGGCACGACATGGACAGTTCCCCTCAAAAATGTACTTAAACCAGCCTTACCAATTGAGGAACTGTTTTATTAATGTGTAAACTGAAATAAATACAAACTCAACAAGCAATTATGTAGGTCATGGCATGGGTCTGTGTTGGCCAATTTACATTCTATCTTAATGAAACGACTTCACTCTTCCTACACTACAATCAAACCAGTTTAAGCAACAACATTAGGCCACTGGTCATGACTGCATCATAGCAGAGATCTTCGGGCTGTTTCCTACAGTATACAGTATGAGCACATCACATCTTCTGTACAGTGGAATGAGGTCAAGCAGAATTAGAGCTCTTTCTAACATTTGAATGCAATGCATCCACCCTGTCCCAGTTCTGCACAGGCCTGTTGTTTTGATTATGTAAGAGTTGTTATCTGCTACAACCTACGGAAGGCTGCGAGTAGCGCCACGGCCTGCTTCGCACTTCCGAGGTGAAAACTGACACCACGGAGACGCTTGGCCTATTTACACAATACAGAAACAAAGATAAGGTGTGTGTGTGTGTCTGAGGGGAGGGGGAGGGAGGGAGGGAAAAAGGAAAACAAAGTCAGCAAAGTAGGAATTAAGGACTATGAATAAAAGAATAAAGCAGGCGGATAGACAGATAGATGGACAGTGCAGGACAGAGGGCATGCTTTGTGGTGTGGTAGGGTGGTGTGCAAGAATTGCATCAAGAATTAAAAGCCAGAATTAAAAGCCTGTTACATAACCCACTGCCTTTTAGATAGGGCTGGTGTAAAGCTGGACTAATGTGAGCTAGTGACATATATACTGTATTTAGCATGGATGATAGCAGCCCTAACAATGTTCTGCTCTAAAAGCTTCCAGATACATTATTGTAGATATACTTTAAACAGGGGAAACTACCCTTGTGGTATTGGGGTTATCTCTCAGGTCAGCCAATGCGAGTCTACAGTACCAGTAACAAGTTGTCTACTGTAGCTCTGCCCGTATCAGTTAAAAAAAGCACCCGCTATACGGTCAAACTGCGAGCGCTACTAACCTCAGCACGCCCTATCTGGCAGTGTGAATGTGAGTGCACGCATACGTGTGGCTCCAGCAGCCTTGTTTACTGTCCACGAGGCAGTGCACGAGCTATACAGTACAGTGCAGTAAACTCCCCGCTCAGCCTGGGTGAAACAATGATATAACTGTGCTCCTGTACCCCCCCCCCCACATCACTTCACCCCACCCTGGGCCTCCAGCCCTGCTGCACGTACACACTCTGCCAGCAGCACCCAGGGACATGGAGATATGGGGGGGGGGGTACCGAGCAAGGCCTTCTTCTTGTAATAAATAACTTGATGACAGAGTGGTAAAACAGGGGGGCTCACTGCACCACTGCCAACCCACTTCAAGCTCCCAGCATGCCAGAGGAGGGGGGAGGGATTCTCTCTCTCTCTCTCTCTCTCTCTCATAACTGTTTCCTTGTTGTTTGTTGCTGTTTATTCTCCTACCACCCTGCAACAGACAGAAGCATGGGTGGGAGGCCACCAGGGACGATGGGGTGACGGGGAGTGTGTGTGTGACTGGTGTATGTGTGTGCGTGTGTGTGTGTGTGTGGGGGGGAGGGGGGGGGGGGGGGGGGAGAGGAGAGATCAGGCAGATGCCCCAACCCACACCCACACTTGCATAACACACACACAGGTTTGCATATTTGCACAGTGCATGCATGTGCACCGAACGCACATAAACACGCACGCGCACAAACACGGACTCACATATTTGTACATTGCTTGCATGCGCTCCACGCGCACACACACACTTGCATATTTGCAGTGCATGCATGCACTCCAGATGTGTCCTCTCTCTCTCACACACACACACACACACGCGCGCACGCACCACGCACACAGTGCGCTCCCAAAACTAGGTCAGCCGTTTCAGGCACATGGCCACGTTCAGAGGACACGCCCTGCACCAACACGGTAGTCTCTCCTCGCAGCCTAACGGCCAACTCCACTCTTCTTATGTAATGGCGTTCCACTGCCCACTCCTTGACGCTTCACCAGTGCCGTCTGCTCTGAGGACACCACATCTTCCCAGCCTCCTGCGCTCACACTCGCTCATTCTGTTCCACAGCGCCGCCGTTTAACCTTTACGGTGAAGGTTAGCTGAACCAAATGTAGGATATACAAACACAATGATTTCCCCCTTGCAGCAGAGCTTTAGGGACACTCCTCAGACTGTGACTGGAATTACCCTCATGCCTGAAACCAGCAGAGTAAAAAAAACAAAAGCAAAGAAACTCAAGAAGTAGGAGTGCTCAGACACCAGCCTCGCACCGTTCTCTACCCCTCCCCCCCCCATATAGGTTGCTGCGTTTTGTGGCGGCCGGGGTGCGTACATTCGCCTGGCGCCCCTCACGTTCAAGCACAGCGTCTGCGCCGCCACGGAGAAGTTATCTGTACTTTGATCGGATCCGGAGATCAAAGAGCAGGAGGAACTTGATGGGGACGTCGACATTACGGATGAAGTGACACATGGCGGCCAAGGAATAGGATGGCGTGATAGCAACATGGGGGGGGGAGAGAGAGAGAGAGAGAGAGAGAGAGAGAGAGAGAGAGAGAGAGAGAGAGTTGGCATCTCGCCCCCCCTGCCCGCCCACCCCAGTGGCATTGGGTAAACACCGTGCCTGTCTGTATCCATGGAGACGAACCCTGTGTGGAATGGGAGCGTGGATGAGAGGGGCTGTGACGGGGGCCGACAGCTCTGAAAAACAAGGTCACATCGCCTTTCCTCTCCCCTCCTTCCGTTCCACCACTTGGCGTCAACAAAAGGACGTTATATAAGAGCTATTTATACTCCCCGCTTCCCTCTCTGCCTCTCGTGTCAGACGGCACTACATGCAGACCCAATGGATCTGTGCTCCTCTGTCTACGCCATCCTTATTTTTATATATATACACATATATATATATATATAAAAAAATTTATACATTTAGGCTCCCCACCTAATGATGACAGACAGGGAGAGACATAGAGAGACATATAGAGAGAGACAGACAGACAGACAGACAGAGAGAGAGAGAAACAGAGACACAGACAGACAGACAGAGACAGAGAGAGAGACAGAGACAGACAGACAGACAGACAGACAGACAGAGAGAGAGAGAGAGAGAGAGAGAGAGAGAGAGAGAGTCAGTCAAGGTGATACCGCACTGCGACTCAAAGTCGAAGTGGTTGAGGCCCAGGCTGACACGCTGTAATTTAACAATGATGCCTGTTGTAATCCACCTGTACGCCAAAACTATACACAACATCTCCGCGTCGCCGCTGTGGCGTGTGAGCGCTGGGAGGACGCGGCACAACCTACAGTGCCAGATGGCCGATGAGTAAAATGTCACGGCGTCGTCTGGAGCTGTCAGAATGCAGGACAAGCTGTCACGCAAAACAATTAAATTACAAACAGAATCCTGTAGCAACTAGTGTCCAGTGAGCATTACAGAGCACTACATAGCATTATTAACGCTGATGTAGTCCCTTGTTCAATCCACACATTGTCTTTGCATGACAGTACCACTGGGCTACGTGTGAATGTGATTTAGTGTGTGCAGTCACCAGATCTATTCCGCGGTTTGTCTTCGTACCGGCTCTAAGCGAATAAGATCGAAAAAAAAAGACGCATATGTCATTAGACTGACGTCATGCGCGTGACCACGCCTCATGTTTAGACCAGACACACCCACGGACACACAAATGGCCGCAGGTGCGTTTGCCGTTCAAACAACCTGCGCGCTGGACGGGAAAACGCCATCTGTGCCGGTCTGAAACTAGACACGTGCGTTCCCGCCCATTGCCTCCAATGTCATATTGCCATGCTGCACTGGCTGTTATAATTGTCCACAATTGTAGTCTACTAGCAGCCATTTGTGTCACGCTGCTATTAGCTACTTAGTGTCTGTTGTAGTGCTCGTGACCAAGCTGACCACTACAATGTTATTAGTGGAGATGGACGCTACAGTAGATGGCTGCTATGTAAACCCCCTGCCTCGAAAGGGATGTGATGACGTCCCTTTGACACGTGCTGGAAAGTGTTCCGATTGATGTGGCTGACGAGCGGTTAATCAAATGTTTATAATATTATCGCCGGTCAAGTTGACTGGTCTGGCGAGCCGGACGATTACACCACAAGGAAATGTCTGCCTGTGGTTCCTTACCCGGGGTTGGAGGTTTCATTGGCAATAATGTGTTCGTAGCCTTAACCAATTGTGTGGCTCTAACAGTTGGAATAGCGCTTGCAGCACACCGCATGCATGTCTCTCCCTGTTCTGTCTCACGGCAGAACCAAGCCAATGAGACAAGCTACAGTTTATTTAAACCCCCACCCCCACACACACTCACACAACCCTAACAGCACCTCTCTCCAACGGCCTGGTTCTGGAGGCTCGGCCTGGCCCAGTTCGGGGAGAGTGGGAGAAATGCAGGAATGTTTTGAAGCCCGAGGCATTCCTCGTTGTTCGTTCACACAGGCCTTATGCAACACAGCGGATTACGTGACCTCAAGCCCTGCGCGGGCGGCCTGCTGTCTCGGACAGCCGCCGCATTCGCTGAGCCGCGGCGGATCGCTAATCTGATCACGCGAAAGACGGACGCGCGGGCAGTCGGGACGGGAAAACAGACGGCAAGACGAGCAAGGGGGCACATGGGCGGATGAGCGCGAGACAAAAACAAATACAGACATGCAGCAGACTAGTCTGCAGGGAATGGACATGAGCGCACACCACCTACTGTATGCAACGCATAGGCGGTGACATCACCGGTCGTTCACACACTGGCACTCACGTCTGGTGCTTTGAGTCATGGGTACTGGTGAATATGAATGGGAGCGGAGCTGGAGTGTTGGTGAATGCCTATGGTGGCACATTGACCCACGTAATGTTGGCCGCGTGGCCTATAGAAGTTAAGCCTTCTATCCACGACCAAATGTCTTGTCCACAGGAGTAGCCGTGTGCACTTTGTTACAGATCTAGATTCAGTAGGGGAATTAGTGAACTATGCATTTATGTTACTTGTATACTTAAATGTTATGTTGGTAATATGTCATGGGTTTAATCCCCAGTATGAATCCAAATGGAAGCTCTCTTCACCTCTCCTTAAAACCGGGAACTGTACTCAGCGTAAGTCACTCTGAACAGTATGTAAGTAAGTATCTGCTAAACGATGTAACAGCAACCTCCAAATGAGTTGATTGCTCCTTACGAAGCGCTCACCCCGACAATAATAATAATAATAATAATGTCAACCGCAGCTTGGGTCTCCATGACGGCAGATGGGTTGGACTGACCTGTATAGTTGTGTTTCCACCCACCAGCAGAGCAATGGCCAGCAGGATGCTTTCCTGAAAGACTCGGTCGCTGGTGGTGTTCATGATCAGGTCAATGACCAGGTCCGAGGCTCCCTCTTTGTCCAGGTGACACTGCACCTCTGCCAGGCTCATCTCGGCCCGACTCAGAGCCCCGGGGCCCCCTAGTGCTAGGACAGAGGAGGACAGGCCAGAGGTTTAGAGTGCATGTCTCTGTACAGGAGGCCTCTAATGTTTCAACCAAGCGACACACATTGAACCCAATTAGAACGGTCATATTATGCAGCTCCGTTAATGGGACGCCATGGCTCCAAAGCCGAAGACATGTATGCCGATGAGAGTGCATATTCACATGTGTTATAGTAAATGTTTCAATAGAAAACTGGACTCATTCTAATTAGTGTGGTGGGAGAAATACAGGAAAATATTGCTCCGTGAACATTTGTAACCAAACATCCTCACACACACAGACAATAGGGAATATATTCTGAGGACTGTACACTGACTCCAATACTAACCAAATAGAGGTTAATGTCTCTTCAGATACAAACAAGTTCTAAGTATTAACACACTGCTTTGGAGTGAGTGCTACTTATTAAACATATTGTAATTAAGATGCAGCATTTAAACAATTCAGTTATATTCCAGGTCTGAAATAGCACTCTCTGATACTGTGTGTAATGGTACATTAATGTTTCTGCGTTTTATTAGGTATGGCGGTAATCTTCAATATTCAGCGCCTATTAGGCTTCCTATAAGATTGCGCTGGGTTTCCTTATACGTCAGCTGACAGCACTTGCACAGCATGGTGCATACGGAGCGCTCCACCTGGCTCCGGTTTCTACAACAGGTGCACGTCTGTTCTCACAGGAAGAGCCAACATTGTCACCTGGCAACCGTGAGCATGGGGTATACTGTACTTCCTGCGGTCTGCTACTCTGTCAGCATTCTGCCGCTCATGGGAGAGTGGAACCAAGGAAGTTCCAAGAACAGCCTCGATTTCCTTTCACTCTTTTCCCAAAAGGTTTAACACTTGTCACTCCTTGCACTGTTATGTGTTTTAAGAATGAATATAAAATGCTGCAATATCATTGCTTTTTGCAGATACAGGGTACAAGTGGCCTCTCCATACTACAAATGTGTGAACACGCTCAGTCACACCAGACAATGTGACAATCCATATGGGTTTATAAATGTCAATATGTAACATAATATTATAATAATAATATAACAAACTGTTGGCATATGTCCTCCAAACGTGCTGTGAAAACGGAGCCTCAATTTCTGGCTCCTCAAAACCTCCAATAGATGTAGAATGTTGCTTCTATAGACTTGACTACAGATAGCATGCAAGATAAATATTAGTACTGTAGGTGTTAGCACATTGTTGTGACGTGTGTGTCAATAGGCATTTGCCATCCTCTTCAAGGAAAGCAAAACAAATTCTCAATGCAGAAAGGAGTCGGTATTCATACTAATGCAGATATACCCAAAATACGACATAATAGTATGTAGTAATGTATGTAGGTAGCTCTGGTGAACCGCGTCAGTGACTCAATCCAAATGTGACAATTACATTTTGGTGTAATTACAACTCATTTCGATCATTTATTCGATGCGTTTCCTCACTCTCGTTCCTTGGACGTTACTACTGTAGGTTTAGCACTCTCAACATTATAGAAGCACATTTCTTTTCCATTTTCAACTACATAATATAAATTTTTCCATTTAAAATGTTTTAATTAACCAGCATAACATTGCTCTGTATACCAAATGTCCACAAATGAAACTTATTATCTAAAATAAGTTAAAAAAGAAGTTAAGTTTCTCAATGTAAAACATTCCTGTTCAGACAGAGATCCCTAGTTTGACGACAGTTGAATCCTCTCACCTGATTGGCTCTTACTGGGTCCAACAGGACTGAGGGGTCCATTACTGAATGCCGTCAGACTATCTCTCCTACCGCCAATCCGGTGAAAGTTGCCATAGTAACGGTTCACCAGAATCTGCCTCAGCGCCTCACCCTAAAGAAAGACAACAATTGAAGGGTCTTTTAAGATCAGCATTTTATTAGCTGATAAACCCCGAGGGAAAACATCTGTAAGTGGAACATTACCCCATGTGGCCCCATAAAACATCTATATAAAGCAATGAATCAACCCGGACCCATTATATTTGTTAATATGTATACGTTTCCATATCAAATCTAAACAAACATATATTCTACACAGGACATTTGTTTAGCTATATCACGAATATGGTCTACCCACCCACACGCACCTTCATAATTTATCATCAGCAGTAATGACCCTGTGTTCCCACAATGGAGGGTCCTGATTCTAATACAGGCATACCTGGGGCCAACCGTCCCACACCATGACTCATCCACTGACGAGGCAGCACGACTTTGCTGTTGTCGTGGCAACAGCGGCCAATAGCTACCTGACATACAGTCCATAGGGAAAAGGAATAGGGGGAGGGGAGTTGTGTGTGCGTGCATGTACGGTTTCATAATAAAAGTATGCACCTTATCGTCAACTGTGGGTGGGTCCTAAAAATTAGAACGCTATTATATAAGCTACCATGCTTCTGGATTGCTTTTTTCCTTCTGATGTGAAGCAAGCAATTCATATATTTTGTAGTGTGAACAAGAAATATAACTGTTTCCTTCACTTGTTCACTCCTATTTTACAACGTGGCATAGTTTGTGTGTTTGTGTGGATCATTTGCATAGGCTACTAGTGAAAATACTATTTTAAATGAAGTGACTTGTTTTATATTCCCAGAACAAGGCTCTGTACTTCCTATACACTGCAGCTACTAGTTACCTTCTTCGTTTTGAGTGAGGGTTAGTCCAAGAGTGAGCGCATTAGTGTTCCAAAAGTACGTAAAGGCAGCAGCAGAACCTACCCTCTTTTGATCCTCCAATATCTTCTCAGGTTGGTTCTGATCAAGCACCTGTGGCAGTGAGGTGAGTTAGCACAGCAGAACAGAAGCAAGCGTTTGGTTAGCGTTACGCAGTGTAGGAAAGCCAAGGGTGAACACTCACAGGACTAATGCCCTGGTGACATCGCTGCGTTAGTGTGCATGAAAATATATGCAGTGAGCTGGCGAGCTTTAACAAAGCAGAACATGTGAGATAGAAAGGTTCTGAGTGATGTTGGATTTATGCCTTACTTGCTTCATTCATTTCTCTTTATTGGCGACAGCGCCATGGAGATACAGACATGTGTCTTTATGGCGCTAGCAAGTAACAGTAAATACTGCGTCGGACAAAACTAACACCGGCTAAATAATTCAAATGATTACATAAACAGACAAACACACATGGGACAGCACAGGAAGAGAGGGGCATTAAGAGTGAGCATTATATAATCAGACTCAAAGTGAACCAGGCCACTAAACCAATGAAACAGAGCTGCTTACAGAGCCCATCTGTCACCAGAGAGAGAGAGAGAGAGAGAGAGAGAGAGAGAGAGAATATATATATATATATACTGTAGATATACAGTATCTCACAAAAGTGAGTACACCCCTCACATATTTGCAAATATGTGAGCATACCTTTTCATGTGACAAC
>JAODUH010040923.1:0-20670 GCA_027564835.1 Typhlichthys subterraneus | reverse complement strand
TGTTTTACGGTGGTAAGTGAGTATCCAATCACAACGTGACGCCAGCTAGGTAGCCTACTGTCAACAACTCGTGATCTAATTGGCTATCGCAACTGTCAAAAATGTAAATTCAAAATTAAATTAACTTTTATCAAATTATGATCATGATTTATGTTAGGCCAGCAGAGAAGAACTTGCTGGCTCTGACGGCCCACCACTGCTTTTTTGCTATTATACAGTACATGCAAAGCTAACAAAATATGACATTTCTTTCATCTGCCATGCCAAAACTGTGAAGAAGGCTAAACGCGCCACTACCGGTGTTACGGATCTATGTAATGTTATGAATACACAGTTTCCTTGAATAAATCACTGTTTGACAATGTAGACGGATTTGGCAAGGAACACATCATCAGGAATACGAGAGAGGATTTGTCAAAACTGTGCTGTTCGCATTCCATTTTGTCCATAAGCTAATGGGCCTGTGGGACATGGGAACGGTAATCTTGTAGAGCCAGCCTTTACTTGCTGACACAGCACTGGCTAACTGAATTAAGGTATTTTGATTGGTTTAATTGCACGATGACCAACTACATAACTCAATAACAAAACTGGATGTTTCTCAACAAACGGAGGAATTGTTGGGAAACGACCCAAGTCTGTCTGTTTGCAGGTCTTGTCAATCTGTTAAATAAGTACAGTACCCCAGTGGTTCTCAAAATGCTACTCTTATTCATGCATGTGCATTCATGAAAGGGTCGAGAGGAGATTTGAAGTGTCGCGCAAACAAATTAGAGGAGATGCGTAAGGAGAAAGTGACTACCTATTCATCAAGTCAGATTTGCCGTAAAAATGATCCGCCTCTGATCCGCCTCTATTGGACAGAACGTAACAAACGAGCAGGTGAAACCAATACACAATCAACAGGCAAGCACGGGACGAGACAGACTAAGAGAACACGGGGAATCAGATGGGCTGGGGAAGAGTTAGCTGTTCTATTGCTTTTGGGCGCTCGAACTTCATAAAGGCCGGAACAGGCCTGTGTCGCTGTGTCTACTACCAAGTTTAGAGGGCAGTGCCAAGGGCTGATTACGTGTTCTGCCGCAGGTTTACCTCAAATGTAAAATATGATAGGTGTGCGCTACCTGAGGAATTACTGCGAATACGTTAGCGTTGCCCTCGCTAACGTACCGTACGTACCCAAGGCCCTGAGTCGTGCTGTAAAAAACTTCTAGGTTATCATGAAACCTTAGTGGCTCACGAGCAGTTAGAGCTGTTAAGTCCTTTATGTTCTATGACAGCTGTCATGCTTTATGAAATATGTCATTTTCTTTATGTTTAAGGTAAACCATATTATCCTATAGGGGGAATGTATCTAAGTCATTGGCCATGTGAAACGGCAACATTATGGAAGTAAAGATTTGGTCGGTGTGAATTTTTGCAATATCTTTATATGATGTCAGATCACACCGACATGCAAGCCCTCACAAAGCCCCTGGGCCAGACGGCATTAGCTGAAAGACACTACGGGCATGTGTGGATCAGCTGGCCCCTTTATGTTCTGTGACAGCTGGTATGTTCTTTATGCTCTATGACAGATGATATGTGCTTTATGTGTTATGAAAGGCTGGCAAGCAGTTATGTTCTTTATGCTCTATGAAAGCTGCTATGTTCTTTTGACCTTCAACTACATTTCAAATCATAGAAATATGGCAAGGCAGAGAGCAGCTTTAAAATGTGGCTTCACTTCACGTCATCATAATTCATTCAGGACCACTATAGTCAAAGATAATATGAATTTTCCTTTGCAGTAATGTGGCTGTGTGGCTCTGTTATAGGAGAGCAGCAAAAGAGGGCACAGCACAGAGCAAGATCAATGACAACACCATGACATTGATGAACTCACACACAGTGTGAAAGCAGGAGTTGGGATGGCTAGCAGAGGAAGTGTCAAGAATGGGTAGGCTAACTATGCATTCAGACCACCCTGCCAACAACGCTGTCCAGATTTCCTGGATGCTCTGACCTAGTTAAAATAGGCGTCAATGTACGGTCTTGCAAACTATATTAAAAATGGCCGCAAAGCAAACAAACATGTCCACTGGTATCTTTGTGCAAACTGATTGTACTACTTCAGTTTAAATCTGAAGGTAATAAATCGACTAATGACAAACAAATACATGTTTTCTAATAGGCCAAAGTCACACCACACAAATGTCTTTAAAGCCTAGTTTATTTTTGTTAGTTTATTTTGAAAAATAAACTAGGCCTAAAAGACATTCTGTTGATGGTAGGTAGGCTAATTTTTAAGTCCAATTCCAAGATGCAGTTTATAGCACATGTTTAAAATATAGCCTACAGTAACATTATTTTCTGTGTAGCCTTCATTGCAGTAGGTAGGTGCTGGTCAAATTAATATATATATTTTAGCAAATTCATTGCATTCCAGCTAAGGGAAAGGGTTCTAAAAGGAAAACGTTGCCTATTGTGCATTTCTCATCACATGTATAATGTGACCATGATCATCGAGAGGTTGATGCATTTGGTAGTCTACTGGTAGCCTACCTGAGGAGAACATGTCAGAGATCGCTCTGGGTTTACAAAATTCTACAAGTCTGTCATTTGTAGAAAGGGCATTCACCGGCAGGAGCTAATTGCGGCTGGATCACAACAGGTTCCAGAGATATTTCAGGCCGGACAGGAAATAGGGCTGCAGATTGTAAGGCAGGACAACTATCAGGGCTGGCCTGGTAATCTGGCAAACCGGGCAAATGCCCGATAAACCGACGCACCATTTGGGCCAGCTGATATCATTTAAATAATAAAATAAAAATGTTTGGCCAATAACCGGCCCATATACAGGGGCAGCAGCCCATTGGTTAATTTGTTATACTGACAGTAGGCCGGCTCAATCAGGTCACTGTCTGTTAATAGGCCCCATCCTCCCCCTCTGACCTGTATTTCTGGCCAAAAATATTCAAATCGATAGACGATGCTGCCAAAATGGGCAAACAGAACAGACATGTACGCGGCAGCGGCTGCAGCAGCTTCATCTGCAGTAGGCTACCCCAATATGCAGCAATTGCAACAGGTGGAAGTTGAAAGAGGAAAGGTGGCCATGGCCACTGCCAGGCTGGAGGAGCGGGGAAGCCAAAGAGGGAGTGAGATTAGTTGAAGGGGGGTCAGCATGGAGCTTGACGATGATTCAATAAATGAATGCCGACTGCATTATACTGTAATAAGATCAGATCCTTAGAAAGTTTTTATAAAGTGAGGCAATCCGCAATAGGCCTACTGCTGGTAACGGTCTGACTGACATTAGTCATTCAAATAGCGTCACAAAGCTATATTTGGCTTTTTTATTTTGAAGCTAGGCTATATACATTGTATCGAAACTTTGGCTGACTTTTAACATGAATTGACGTGCGTTGACAAAGCTGTTCAAATGATTAGACTTCACCTTTATGTGATACTGTAGTTGCAACAGTAGATTAAACCAAAACAAACAAGCACCCATTGATACAATTGCATAATCATATACAAAGACCTAACTTTAACTCCATATCTGAATAAAAATAAAACAAAAAGATGATCTATTAACTGTGAAAACATTAGCTATAATATCAATAGCCTGTATAAACTTGACATGTGTTAATTAAACAAACACATATTTGCTAATTACCAAAATGGTATTTATTTTGAATTGTACAGCTTTTTCAACATATAGGTCTAACAATTCCTGAATGTACATTATAATAATGTAAAAGCTACACTGAGTAACTTTCTAATTTCACCTTTGCCTTTTATGACAGAGCTCGATACAAGGAATATGACTTTGTTAGAGCGAAACATTTGTTTTAGATGTACTTTAAAGCCGTAATAGATTATATGAACATACAGTATATTTAAGGGCACTACAAAAAGAATCATGTACTGGTATGTGCTTCCCAACGATTGTGGTGGGCGGCGTTTTGCCAAAATTTCCAGGGCCACGTTTTTGTCCCAGTTTAGCCCTGACAATTATCGGCATACTATTTGTCCGGCGGAGCAATTAGTCTACAGTGAGTTTATGATTCTTGTTTTATCTTAAATGGTGTTAAATCATAAATGTTGCATTTTCAATGATCTGGAAATGTTTAACTGCTAGTTACCAGTTGGTAAGTAATACAGGCAAATAGGCTTACTGTATTTCTGCTCGTTCATTTTGTTTAAATAGCCAAATAATAAATGATGGGGAAAACCCGCAATGGCAGTTATACATTTCCAACCATACTGGTTGCGAACTAATATATAGTGGGAACCAACGTTTACTGTGTAGTGTTCGGTGCAGTGGAGCACTTCTCCATTCCAATTTGGTGCCACTGAACCATGTCATAGCTAATTACCATAAAGTTGCCTGGACTTCAACTTTCCTTTGATGCCCGCGAAGCGCTGCCAATGATCGTGCTGCAGAGAGATGCTGGCTGCTATTGAAAATTAATGACTTCCTCTATCTTTGACACTCCTGCCGCCTCTGGTCTGAATGCACGGTAAGGCAGCTTAAATAAGGCACCATGAAAACTAATTTAGCCCATTGTATTCTTAGCAGACGATTATCTGATAAGAGCTGATGATTGAGATTATGGTCTGAGTTTGATTGCATTACACTCATTTGACCACTGGAGGCAGAGCTGTGCAAAGATGGATCTTTGAGGCATTGCAGTGCATTACTACAATACATATGGAAACACCCTGCACAAAAACAATGTGTTTGCTAGATCGTACAACATGAATCACTCACACGCACATTCTCTGTACAACCAACGAGATCTTCCAACATGAATCACTCACGAGCACATTCTCTGTACAACCACCAAAGGCGGGCTGGTGTGTGAGCGCGCACGTGCATGTGCGAGCGAGGAAACATGATATTGCCAGTGGCCAGAGTCTGTGGAGAAAGCCAGCGAGCCAAATATTAAAGTCGCAGGGTTCACATCTAATTACAGGTCGGCCATGCCAAGGAATGGAAGAAGAAAAAGAGTGAGGAGGAGAGAGGGAGAGGGGGAGCACTCTGTGAGGCCCCTGTTGGCGGTCCTCGGGCCAGACGTAACAGAGGAGAGGCTGGGAGAGGAGGGGGAGATTAGATGGGAGATTAACTAGAGAACAAGAGTCACAGATATTGAAAGAGAGAGAGAGCAAAAGAGTAACAAGGGGTCAGCAGAGTAGAGGATCTCACTTGTCCAATATCAGTCTCAAAGGACACACACACACACACACACACACACACACGGCGGTAATAATAAGCTGATGCCAAGGAGAAATGGCGAGCAGAGCAGACCTGCAGTAGAGAAAGGTTTACTTTGCTTATTATCCCAAAATGGCCAGACAGATGCTTGCTTTGTGTGGCCAGCCCTGCCACGCTGCGCTCCACTGACCCCCCCAACACACGCATGTTATTGTCCAGTCCATCGGACACTCGCATAAACAAACATACAAGCCAACGTTATAGACCTCTACTACAGACAGTCTTCTCCCCTACTGACCCAGGCTGTCAAGGCCATTGTGTATTTTCCCCGCTATGAACAGCGGCCCTGTGATAATGGGCCCAGCATTATAGCTGGAATGCTGCCAGTGTGTGTGTGTGTGTGTGTGCAGCCAAGCAGAGTGACGGACACTCTAACAGAGCAGTGAGTCAGTGCAGAGGCCAGCACACCGCTACAGCTGCTTTATATTGCAGTGCTCTGTTTCGTGTACAAGCTAAAGGGATAATCCTTTCATGATGCTTCCCAGGACTGCACATTTCTGCCCACTGGTTATGTCTGAAACACAACTAGCTACAGTGTGGGCCTATGAGACATTCAGGTGTGGGAGGGGCTTATCTGCTCTCTCAGTTTCAAACCAAAACAACAAATGTTTTTGTAACACCAGTTTTAACCAAGCGGGAACCTCCGTTGCTGAGAAATGAATACAACGCAAAAGTGCCAAGCCCTGCAGTTCATCGAATGGCCACTTGAGGATGGCTGCAAAAGGGAGTCAATTCCCTTAGACTCCAATGTTAAAATGTCTTTATGACAAATTACTTTACAGCAAAAATAAACATGTTCATGTTTTAGGTTTTGGTCTTTATAGCCAGTCACCCTGTTCATGACAACTGTACTGAGAACTGTGCGGTGAATTATTTTATAACTCATAATTTAAAAATATATTAGCCATACATGTATCCCATTAAAATGAATAGGGGGCATAGGGGGGCGTTTCAGGTGGAGTAAGGTACTGCAAAGATGGCGACGGCCAGAGCCAGCACAACAAATATGGGTGGTTTGTCCATTTATATATACAGTCTATGGTCGTTGATACCATCCTGATCTGCTGAGCTCCAGTTTGACTTTGCCGCTAGTATCAGTCTGGACAGGCTTCAAAACCGTGTGCTTGCTCTGAACCCCCAATTGTTCAGTAACTTAGTAATTAGTACATTTACGTACAAATTTAACACATTTTTCACAAGCCACATTTCTTCGTAAAATGCAATTTTTAAGACAGACAAATCAGGAGAAAATGTACTTAGTTTGAGACATAACTGTCTCAGCAATACACATACACACAAGATCAGGCAACACAGACACCGTTAAGACTAGATTTTTTAAATGTTCCAATATTTACTACTTTTAAGACCATGCAAAGCATAATACAACCTGCTTTGATCCAATGAGAGACGAGGCGAACACGCCTATTTAGGACACTGGGAAGAAAACCATTTCAAACCATTCCATACCATTGACGAAGCTTGTCATGTGGGACCTTTATATTCTCATATCTTTGGTGTAGATGTGACGTTAGACGGTGCTAGACATTTTTTTGAAAGTGTCTGCCTTTTTCTCAAACGTTTCAATGGATGGCTTCCCAGATGGTCATGTGTTAACATCTGGCACATCAGTTTAGTCTTATACTAGGGTCCATTTCCATCTTTATAGCTAAGGACAAGCCCCCACGAAGACAAGGAAAACACAATGTTGAGTGTAGGGCTACTTTAAGGATGTGGTTCAACTATTACTTGCTATGATACTTTGTTGCACTAACGATTGATTCTTTTTACCTTACTTCAGATTTTGTACTTAATGTTTACTCATTGTTATACAATGGTTTAATCCTGCTTTTATTGCGGTTTATATTACATTTGTCTAGATTTAATTTAGGCACTTTGATTATTTGATTATGATTGTACCTTATCCTATCTAGCATAGACTTGAGATTGGAGAACACCGGGACACAGCAATATAGTTTAGGGGGATTACTACAACATAAACACATCTGCTTATTAAAATCCTTCCCTGTAAAAGGAAAATGTACAATGGCCTAAACAGTACTGATCCATGTATATAATCGTTTTCTGGCGGTTTTGGTAACAGTGACGAACAGCAAGTTCGGACGGAGCAGTAGATGGACTGTGTGTGCGTGGCTGTGTGTACAGTACGGGTCACCTTGTCCCACAGAGGTGGTACACGGGCATCATAAATGTAGTTGAAGGTCTCCTCTAAACTGGATGACATCACTACCAATCCTTTGATACCCTTCTCCAGCTCAACCAGAGACGACCTGTCAAAAAACACACGCACACGCACACACACACACACACACACACACAATATTAGGTTAAGGCGTTAAAGGCAGGGTCAACTTAGCTCAAATAAAAACAATGGCCCAATCTCAATGTCCACCCTCACAGACTCACAGAGTTTGATGCGCGTTCCTGTTATATCCGTGAGGGTTTAGGACTGTCTCAAAGCCCATAGACTACTTCTGCGGGATATGAACAGTGAGCGCTCATCTGTGTCTGCAGAAGACGATCCGGTTTTCATTGCAATTTTGCTATGGAAACCTTATAAATTGTTTGGATAAACGTTTTGTGGCATCCTTGCTGAAAATGTAACTACTAACCAGTTGTTTTAAAGCAACCAAAAAATTTTACAGCAATTATGATGTATTTGATTTATATTAGACTAGACAAATGGCTTAGTGGATAGGTTGATTGCTTAGTGATTTTTTTTTCTCTCCAGATATCGTAATATCGAATCCTGCTTGAATCAAACTCTAAATGTATTTTAAAATAGTTCTATGAGTTGTAGAGGGCTGTAATGTAATACCCATCAATATGCCTATTTGCTAATGTAGTAATGGTAGAAAACTTTGTGAAATATTGTGCTGCAGAGGTGTGTGGCATTATAGAAACAACGAACGCACACCACATGCACGAGAAAGATATCGCTTAGCTTGGAAACCAGTAGAGACATAACACCGGTCCTCTAACACATCACATCAAATGAATTGTGGGTAATTGTGCCCTTAGGCAAAGTCTGCATGAATGTGGCCTTACATTAAGGGGGCACAAATGGCTTGAAAACTGCGTGAGAAGTTGAGAACTCAATCACTTCACCTGTGACAGCTCAATATGCCCTCACAGACTTGACCAGAACGCACGGAGATGAAGTTAGAGGAATGCTGTGCAAATCTTATAATCCACACTTTGATTAGATTATTCATCAAACACATATGTGCATTTCTGCTTAATTATGCTGCTTTAACAAAAATAATAAATTGATTATTTGCAGAAAAACCTATTATCTAGTCTGTAAGGAAAATGCTTGGACATGAAATGAGCGGTTATAGCCCCTCAACATGTTTTGCCATTGTCATATGTCACATTGTGCTGTCCTCCTATTACTATTTAGAGCATTTTGAGCCTTTGCGTCGGACACTCTGTCACTTTGGTGACTTCACTAAAGTCTGTGAGGGTTCAGGGCTTGAGGGTTTAGGGCGGACATTGAGATTGCGCCAATATCCCCCAATCCACACATCCACACATCATTTGATGGGAGCGGTGTTCACCACTTTGTTTATGTTGCTATTTACAGAGCCAAGGCTGTGAGCACAGAGAACGGTAATTCAAGGAGATGTTCTGTGAATTTGACAAAATGTGTATTATAGCAGACTATAATATAACATAATGATAATCCTAATAATATTAGATTAATATTACTCCATTCTATTATTCTCTGCTCATGAACTCATTGGTTCACATCTCTACTGCTCCCTTAAATCCTATTTTGCGAGACAGTTTGTTTCAAACCATACAGACACTTGAGTCCACCCCCACACACACACACGCAGGGCGACGGTGTAGGTACCTGATAGTGTTGAGCAGGACGTTGTACCTCTGGATCTCCTGCAGCAGGACAACGTTAAGTGGGGAGGGGTCTGCTTGAAGCAGGGCCCAGGTACTCTGGTAGTCCATCAACGCTGGGATCTTACCATGCACATCAGCCGACATCTCCAACACCTGGCCACGCCCGGACCATGAGGTCGCACACAATAATGAAAAGTGACATACTGTGTGAGACCAGAAGATTTAGGCAGAAATACGTATTGGTATTGTAAGCTTGCCTACTATACAGAATGCCACCAGGGGTCTAAACCTCAGATGGTATTGCGGATCACAAAATGAGCCACAGCATGAATGGAACATTTCTAAATACTAGGGCTGCCCACTGAAAGTTGACGTGTCCAGTCACCAGTCGGTGCCCCTTCAGTCAGATTTTTCAAGCCCCCCCCCCATAAATGTGCATTACACAATAACAGAACAGAGATATAACTTTACAAAGCTGCACAGCACAGGGATCACATTCCAATAAGTATTTATAAATAATATATATACTGTATATAATATAATAAATAAGATGTCATCAAATGCCAAATATTTCACTTTGATTGGAAATTAATAATATATCAATTAGGACGTGTTATTATGACGTGCCATGTATTTAACACAAACAAAGTAGCTTTAATACATGCAGGTTTTAGACCATTCACTTACACGAGAAACTGGAATTAACATGTCTTGACACTGTCCAAAAGCCATTGGATTATCATTGCTCAAACAGCTGTTTGTAGTTATTGTAATTACGGTTTTAACATGGACCTAATATGGAGTTTTTTTTTGACAAACAAAACGTTTTGTACAGAGGAAGAACGTGGCATCTTCATTAATTTAAATTGATTAAGCCATAGTGGGTGAACCATCGAAATATTTTAACAGAGTGAAAGCACATCTCTGTCATCCTGGCTGCCGGCTTTGCACTGTTTTGGCTATAGATGGATCGATATATTGCACAATACTCACAGGCAGGCAATTATTGCTCTCATTTGAAAGAGAACTGCAGCGGGAAACATTGAGTGGTGATGTGGCTTTGTGCATATCACAAAACAATAGTACAATAGGTCTACTGTCTACAATAGTAGCTAGCCAGGCTAATACATGACTGTGGTGCATCTGACTGTTAATGTGATAAAATCATCCCTGAAACTCATGCAAGTGGATTATATGATTACGGGAAAGGCTTACCTAGGACATTGAAAAAAATAAGAAAGGAACAAATCGTCGAATCATCGTATTGAACAGCCAAATCCATTGGCTATAGACCTACAGAATACCAACACTGATTTGATCATTTAGTGATTCTCCCTACAGAGACTGGATCAGTCATGGAGGAAATTAACAAGGACGGCAAAAGAAACTGTAAACAAACTGTGTTCCCACAAAGTGACTAGTTGTGAGATAAATTTAAGGGGTGTTGAGACACTGTCAACTTTCTGACAGAAAATAAAAAAATAATATTTTCAGTATGGTTTTCATTTGAGAAAATGCATGTGCAATTTTATTGGTGCATATGTCGTTATTGGTATTATAATCTTGGACAGTGTCACAGCGCGATATTCATTCTATTAATGTTATAACAGCCCCCCCTCTCCCCCCACAGACACACACACACACACACACACATACACACACTCCCCACACCTTGTCCTCGCGGCTGGACCCAGATCCTGCATGGGAGGGTCCGGAGGCCTGGGGTTGCAAGGAGAGCAGGGTGTCTAACAGCGTTCTGGTCTCGGCGATCTGGCTGGCGATGTCGGCATTGGGGTGCTGGCCAAATACCTCTGGGTGCTCTGTTGGGGGAAGCTGGGCAATGTACTCTCTGTAGACAGACTGGGGTCCGTCCTGGGGAATGTAGTAGGTTGGGAGAGAGGAGAACCTGTGTGTGTGTCGGGGGAGGGTTGAAGGAAAGACAGAGAATGTAAAATAATCATATAAACATGTGTATTACGCTATGTATGGTAGTGCAATTATGGTCAGTACCGCTTCCTAATACTAACTGTCAAACCCATGCTATGCACATGACATCAATAATGCTAAGGTTTCATACATCTGAAAACCATTATGAGAAACAGCATTTGGTCTACAGATCTGCAATATTTGGATGGCAATGAAGACTGAAGTATTATTACCGGTATGCATAATAAAATGGCTTTAAGAATAACAACACACTACTGAATAATTATGTTATGTGGAATGTTTGATATTGTGATAGAATTGCTTTTTTTTTAAAGAATACATAAATAATGTGAAAACAATATTTCTACAGTCTACGTTTGTTGACTCATAACATAAGATTAAACTTTATTGGCCATTCAGTTGTCTGGAACAGTTTCTCCTGCAGGGTAAGCAACATGCAAAATTAAATTAGATTAAAAAGTAATGTTCCAAATATGTCTACCACACGCAACAATTGTTGTGCAATAGAGAAAGTCATCAAAAGGCTAGCAATTTATAAATCCATTCCAGTGAGAATGTTTGAACAGTAAGGCGTTGACTGAGAAAATGAAACTATAAACAAGCAAGGACCAAATTAACCATGTTGATTTTCTTTTCCAGCAGGTTGCAATAAATTCACTGTCCACTGTGTGGTGCTATTGCCCTGCAGTAGAAACATGCAGTTGGAAGAAGAATGCCCTCTGAGATGACAAGAGGAGTTATTAAGGATGATTACATGCAACTGAAGAATATAATAGAAATATAATAAAATGTGTTGAGGGTGTGGGCCTTACTGCATCCTGTCAACACATAATTTAAACATATTAAAGCCTGAACATAGATCCATAACCTCACCGTGCCCATTGGAAAAAAAGATATTTAAGAAAGATGCTGACTTTAACCAATACATAATGCGACATAATGCTGATTTCTGTGGTACGGCCAGTATGCATCTTAAGGTCTCTTACTTGAAGAAGGCCTGGCTAACGACACTGTTGGAGAAGTAGTCGTTGCTGTAGGTGGTCAATAGGCGCCGGTCCCACTCGTCTGTCACATGGCCTCCATAGTTGATCCCAGCCACGAGGTATTTGAGAGCGTCCCAGGGGACGTCTTCATACTCGTCTAGGTACAGGCTTAGCAGACTCTCGCTGACCTAGCGGAAGAGAGTTAAGAGACACTAAGAGGCTGATTTCAACCAGCTTCGGGGAAAGAAAAAAAACACGCTGGTTTTGTAAATGTAGAAGAACGAGCCATGGGTTATAAAGCTCTGTGGTAAGCACATGCTTACTAAGCCTTCAGGACTCTTTGAAGATCAAGTTTGAAGGTATATTGAGCAGTGGTTGTAGCATTTGTTTTCTCCTTGTTAAAAAAATAAATAAAGAAATATATATATATTTCCACACATTCAAGATCATTTCACTTCTGCATAATCATTCCTGTTTTGGAGCTAATATACATCTACCTCCCCTCAAAATGTGGGTGCAGTGAGGAAGTGACCCTCCTGAAGCAAGCTTTTGGGTGCGTAAAAAACACATATTGAACATGATGCACAGGGTACCCATACAATACACTTATAAGCTCAGTATGTATTCAAATGGGTGTAATGGGAGACCATTACCCTTTATAATCATACAAAATGTCTTCAGTACTTGACTTCAGTATATATATTCTATATGCCATCTCTTATTTTTGTAATACATGGATGATTTGGTCTTATGACTTCGGCTGATTAAAAATAACAATTCTATTCCTCATTACCATTATTTTATAATTATATTCATAATTACCTGGGAGAAGGATAATTCGTTTTACTGTGGGGGATCTATTTTAATCATGTGGTGATCAAACATAGGGTAATAATATTGTGACTTTCAACTACAGTATATTATGTGGCGAGAACTAGACTCTCTTTATAATGGTATTGTCACACTTTGAAAATGCAACAATCGATATATTACGAAACAGTCTTGTCTTTCACTACAAATATGTCAATAATGAAAGAAATTAACAGCAGTGCATGGCCAACTATAAAGGATAGGCAGAACTAAAACAGAATTGGCTTTCAAACATTTTTTGCCATACATTATTCAATATATAATGTAGCAAGGCGTCAAAGTTCAACACGTCTTTTCAGTTGCTTTTGTTAACACTCCTTACTTGATTTGCAATGTGAAACGGAGAAGAAGCACAATTAGCTAAATCAATTTGACAAATGGGGCCCTTCAACTTGAATGACAAACCTCAAAGTCGGAGTCGTTGAAGCCATAGACTATGTTCCATCCCAGCTGCAAGAACTTCTTCCTCTCCAGCAGGATGCTATGGAAAAAGCACAGGGAGAAGAGAAGCTTCCGGTAGGGCCCGGGCCGCGAGCAGCGGCTAAACTGGCTGTCAGTTACCAGCTGGTACAGGCGCTTCATGTTTGCCTTCACGCCCTGACAAGGAAAGGGGAGGAGTCTATGTGAAGCAAGGGTGGATGCTATAGCAAAATAAATAACCATATCAAGACATTTTACAGTATTCACTCTTATCCAAAGCAATAAACATTGGTCAATAGCTGTTTTAGTAATACATTACACATAATCTCCACAGTCATCGGGGCTAACTAAATTCCTAAGCTTTCTACATATCAACTTGTTAAGTGCTTTAAAACTAACTGCTAATAGCCACTCCTAAATTAATAAGAGAAAACACGTTTTGTTGTTTGTTTATTACTACAGAGGTCGCGATAGACAAATGATCACAAACTGGATTGTGATAATTGGAGATATATTCTTATGGAATGTATCACACCACGCTATAATATGTTAGTTTCTGCTATAGTGAAGCGCTGTGTGTGACGTCTACAGTACCTTGGGTGGTTCAGTAGTCATCTTAATGCCAGCTTGCAGGATGGCGATAGGGAATTCAGGGTGTGGCGAGGAGCTGAGCCACAGTCTGAAGTTGGGGTGGATCTCCTGCACCTGTAGCTGCTCCACCACCTTACCCAGCTCTGGCATCCAGGATAGAGAAAGGTGGCAGTTGGCCAGGAACACCCAGTGGCCTGTGGGTGGACGGCGATCTTTAGAGGAGGTGGCTAGCTAGAGAGACACTATAAAGATCACTAGGCATTGCTAGGCATTCATATAGGGCTAACCACATCCACAGTATTATTTATTGTGGCTATTAACGAGTCATCTTTGTAACTCTATAGCATACATAGTTAAACCTTTCCAATAATTTAACTGAGTGCTACTGAACTTCAGCAAATCACTTGACTGTAGCTTTTAAATACAAGGGGTGTGCTTGTGCTTGCCCTGCTTCAGTCAGTAGATTAGTAATCACATTGACCTCTGTCTTTGTGAACATACTGTACGCTACAGTAGTAGATAATGACTACAGAATGTCAATCCATGTCGGGCAATGCCTGCTGCCTAAAATAATTATATTTCAAACTTCCATTATTTCCATTGTGTTGTTACAAACAAAAGAGAGATTAAATTAAAGTGAGGCAGAGGTTAAAATATTGCAATGGACAATTTAACCTTCAAAGAGCTAATAAGAATTAGGACTAGAACAATGACATCCAGTGTGTATTTATGGGCACAAATCCTTTAACAGCAGAGAGAGAGAGGTTATAAATTAATCAATTGACTTCTCGCAGCAAAACAAATTGCTTGATGTACGACAGTGACATTTCCCCAGGTTTAGAGAGGCGTGTCTCAAGCAACAAACCATAGAAATTGACAGTAAGGCTTCTTTTGCCAGCATAATAAATGCCTGCACATCATCTAGATAAGCATGAGATATGGGAAAATAGCCCCATAGAGAGTGAGAGAGAGAGAGAGAGAGAGAGAGAGAGAGAGAGAGAGAGAGAGAGAGAGAGAGAGGTGTGTGTGCGTGGGAGGTATTTCAAAAACATCAAATGAATCAAATATTCATCAAGTATTTGGCACATTTTGTCAAGCGGGTGAAACTTAAAATTCTAAGGGGAACCCTTTATTTATAATTGCAATTTGCTCTTCTAGACTATTTGATCCAAAGCGGTGTACAGCGTGCTCAATGTGAATTAAGTAATAAGGAGCAGGCAAGGGTTAGCTTCTTGCTAAGATGTTTACACGTAGGCACATCAGAGATCTATCCCAGAACTTTTATCTGCTATAGGCTATCCTGCCTAAAACAGTACAGTAAACATCTAAAATCTCCACAGTGTATACATTAGGGGTGTAATGGTACATGTATTCGTATCGATACTGTTCGGTGCGTGCATTTGTACGGTATGACGCGAAGAAAGCTGAGCGAGCATAACGTAGAACCAAAAATCATAAGTGTGAGTTCCATACATAGCCTTTACACTGTAAGCCTTGGCTCCGATTGTAGAATGTCCTGGTTCTTTTCAAATAGCTGTGTGGGAAAATGTTGTTGTGTGCTGGATCGGAAAAGCACAGCGTGACGCGTTATCAAGAGTAAAGCCCGTTGCACAATGCACGCGGAACTAAAGCGGGACTTAAGCAGTTTTTTGGACATGCATGGACACTGCCATGCATGCAAACTGGATGGGGTTTGCTGGTGGATACTCGCCCCACACCACCGGCATTATGTATGTAATTTACTGTTAATAAACATTGCATTGCTGTAACGTGTGGTGGGGGTGACAAATGGACATTCCTGAGTTGTTTAATGAATCGGCTTTACACAGCCGATTAATCTCAAACAAATGTGAAACAAGCAGCGTGGCCATAACCGACAACAAACTAAACATAAACCACCCTCCTCCACACGTGCAGTGACTGACACAATGCTTAATAATGGTGTGTGTGTGTCTGCACAACACACAGGTGAGAATGAATGAGAGGGGGCGTGCCACCCGTCTGTGCTGCTCCCTGTTACTACTGTATTGTGCAGTATAAACATAATATTAGGCAAGTTTTAGCCAGTTATGTAGAATCATGAATGTACTGTATTATATGACAGGCATGTGAGCAACACAGTTATTAATACAACATTGTAACAGTTGGATCAATTAAATGATTGGGGAAGAGAGCGTGGCTGAGCTTATTATTACTTCTACAATATATATCCATGGCACTTTCTGTATAAAATGTCAAAAATGTGAGGCTTATATAGGCTATAAGCTTATAGGGTATGTGTACAGAAAACATACCGAACCGTGACGTCTAAACCCAGGTATGAACCGAACCGTGACTTCGGTGTACCGTTACACCCTTTGTATACATGCATTATATTTGTCTTAGCGTATTACAGCTTCAAACACGTAACATGTAATCTCCCTCACAAGAGGACACACTTCAAACAACAACTGAACCATCATTGTGTTTGGATACCAATCCAAGGCTTGCGGAACATAACTATTTGCCGTGTTCACAGAAACCCGTGTGAATTCTGCCCTGCCGCCTCTGGCCAATATCGACACTACCGCTTGACTCGACTAGACACACTTCAGCTCATGGCCGCCCCAATTGGACGCTAAGGGTACTGCACGCACCCTTCTTGACCCCCTCTTGGATCATGCGGCTGGCGTTGGGGGCCTGGCCCTGGCCAAGGGAGAGGGCGTGGAAGTGCTGGCCCATGCCGGAGTCCTCGGCCAGCTGGACCAGCGCCCCTGTGGGGTCCACGCCCGGGGTGAGCACAAAGATCAGCGGGGTCCTGGGGGTGGAGTCCTCCAACACCTGGCGTAGAGGGAAGACGTCAGCAGGGAAGCATGGGAGGGGAGGGTGGGGAGGGAGAGGACGTGCGCCGGGACCCACCGCCTTCATCTCCAGGACGGGCGGCTCCACGTAGCGGGCGCCAAGGTGACGCACCACGAACGCCGTCACGCAGAAGGAGACGCGGTCCTGACGCAGCGAGCGCACCACCAGCATCTTCTGGAAGGCATCGCAGCTGCTCTCCCACTTGCCTGCCGGTGTGTGTGTGTGTGTGTGTGTGCGCGTGCATGCGTGCGTGCGTGCGTGAGCGTGTGCGTGTGCCGTGAGAAGCACAACAGGTCAGTGAAGATGATGAGGATACTACATGATGAAAGCAGAAGGCTAAACGATCTTTCTGGATGAAATGATAATGGCATGCCGTTGGGAGCGTAAACATGGCAAATGTCCCTAATTAGAAAAAGATTCCACTGTTATTGCTAATGCTGACATCCGGCATATTGCCACTCAATAATAGTACTGTACATGCACACACAATATTGACCCTTCCACTCTGCTGTTTGCATAGTCGATACGAATGCCCTGCTAATATTCACATTAACATGCAGCCAAGCGGTCAAATTAGCGCCACACAGCAGACCAAACGAGGACATTGCATGTTTGGCTCACTGTTTATTATACCTTTGACCTGCATTCAATTAGAAACACTTTGAATGCAGTGTTATTGGAGCACGAGTGTGCCTGGAAGCACAGTCATTGACACGCTAGTGAGAAAAGATGGCAACGCATTTCCCCTAACTTTCACCGCCTGCCACTGAAACTTTCTTGCAGCTCCCTTAAGTTAAAGCAGGCAGTGAATCACACATCCCTACATCATTAACTGGGCCTAGACAAACACAAGCGCCAGTCCAAGGGGAGAAGGAATCTTGGCAGCGCAGAGATCCTCTTGTGATCATATTAATATTGAGCTGAACTTTGTGTAATCTAATTCTCAGTGATGGAATAAGGCAATGGCAGTGAGTGACAGATACCTAGAGTCGTACGCACACACACACCCTTCTGTCTAGTGCCTCAGCCACGAATAGATACTCTGTAGTCATGGGAAAGAGCCATATTCTCCATTAAGGCAGAGTGTCGCAGCAAACACATCCACGCGGTGGGAGAATTACTGCTTAATCAAAGCGACACACAAACACTTTACATGTACACCGTTGTTCACTGCAGAGGCTGGAACACACTGGCTAAATGGTACGCCACTTTGTACCTGGAACTGCACTTGCGGCTGAACAATGTGTTTTAATGTGACTGTTATGCCCCGCCTGCTTTTGCGTAACTAAATAAGTGGCATTCCTCCTATCCTATTCCTACTATAAGCTCACTCCCCTTCCCACGACGGACATGCAGACGGACAGCTAGCGATGGAGGAGAATGAGCACAGGGTACGAGGACGGCGGGCGGCGGCCGACCTGGTAGCGCGGTGTTCTCGGGCTCTGCGCTGGTGTACCACAGGCGCCAGTCACGGGCGTACTGCTCAAAGGAGTCCACCAGGCCGTGGAAGTGGGTGAGCTTGTTCAGCTCGGTGATGTTGTCCCAGTTGGAGTCAGCCAGCCAGTCGCTGCATGGGTTGTCCCTCTGGCCGTCCTTATCCAACACCTGGACACACACACGCGCACGCACGCACGCACGCACACACACACACACAGCATTAGTATTAGTCAGCCTGTTACCGTATTATACATCATATACAGTATTGTTTTAATAACACACTACATCACATGCATCCATCAATTTAGACAGTACTCGGTGGACCAATTAAAGGGTTGTGTTTGAAATTCACAGTGCATGGCCCTGCTGCCAAACAAACTGTTCTCTGCCCCTCTCCCTAATGCTACATGCATAATGAGGAGGACATTATTGAAATAAATTAGCTCTACATTAAAAGGTGAAGTTGTGTATAATGCATTATATATTATATAATAAATAATACTAAGTAAATATTATATATATATATTGTATAGTAATATTATTTATAACAGGAACAGTGGTGAATGCAGTTTTAACACACTTGTGGCTTGTTACAAAAAAGAAATGCAGTCCGAGACCTTCTGGCATGTTCCAAGCCTTTGAAGTGTGTGGTGGCTGACCGTAAGATCACATTAGATGAAAACAAGAGTTGTGTGCTGTATGTTGTGTCTCACCAGTCCTCCGCGAAGGAAAAAGTCATATTCCTTCACGTTCAGTTCACCAGCTACTGCCAGGATCTTGGCGCACATTTGGAAGCTGAACAGCAGCTTGTGGGCCTCAAACAGGCCACGGCACGCGTTTCTAGAGGGAAAATACATGCATCCCACATAGGTATTAAGTCAGCCTGTATCTGACCTGGCTCTAAACCCACACGGAATGCTTCCTATTAGAAAGGACGTCGCCATATTCACGTCCTTGATGAATTAGGTCTACCTACCTACCTTCATTTCAGTGCCAGACCTCAGACCTTAGTGGTCTGTGTTGAAGTAAACCACTAAGCCACCATACCACCCAATAACATCAAGTGTATTGCAACCACATTACTTTTCTCTTAAAAATGTGACGCTGGCAGGTAAAACGTCTATTTCACTTTGTCACAATATATAGCAATGAGTAAATAATTACACACCCATTCCCTATCTTGTTCAGTATTAAGCCTGCATAACAACTACAGAACATATCTAGTCCTAATTCTTACACATTTTTTTAGCACCAAAAAAATTCCTAATATCTGCTCTCCTCTTGCTGATGTTGACTGAAAATGTATTAGCTAGTGTTATGAAGACATAGGTGTAACACTGGGGAGTGGGAAGGCTGAGGACATGTGGCACTGTAACATTTTAAATGCATAATCAATTTGAATGTTTTGAAAAATTGCTTGCATCAAGAAATTATGACTACATTGGTAACAAATGAAAACGCTTTGAGAAAGATTTGACCACCACAGTTACACGAGCATATTAAAAAAAACTGTTAATCTGTTTTATGCACCTGGATGTATACGGTTCAACGTCAAGCTTACTAAATAATATGGTCCACTTTAGTTGTGTCTGAAATCATATATGATTCTTCCAGAAATATATTGTATGTAATATTTATGGTTGCAGGTAGGCTTTTCAATTGTAATCCTGAATATTAAAAAGTATTAATGTTGGGGTGAGACCCCCCCATACCCCCCCGTAATTCCAACTATGGTCCAACCTGTACACAGCGTATGTGTGGTAGTCGTTGAGGTTGAGGATCCTGTCCGACAGTTTGTGGCTCCGCGGGCTCTTCTCGATGCTCAAGTTGAACAGGTCGATGTAGGAGTCCAGGGAGAATTGGTACATGGGGTCGATGCGGCCCATGTCGTTTAGCACGAAGAACAAGATGGACGCCCGCTGAGCGCATGGGCGGTACGCCTGTTAGGACACAAACATGAAGACACGAGTTCAGCCGCTATTAAAGAAAAATAATCTGGACACATCAGTGTTTAATAACTACAGGCATTGTTCAAATTGCCTTTTGTATCAAAAATCTTGGAGAAGGTTGTGGCAATCCAATTACATGACGTTTTGGAGGCTCAAAATATCTTTGATTAGTTTCAGTCTGGCTTCCGTAAAATGCATTCCACTAAAACTGCCCTTATTAGGGTTTCCAATGATATTTTAATGGCTGCCGATGCAAAACATTTTCCGTGCTTGTTTTACTGGATCTCAGTGCTGCCTTTGATACTGTTGACCATACTGTTGACCATGGCATTCTGATTGACAGACTAAATACATTTGTGGGCATTTCTGGATCTGCTCTGATTTGGTTTTCCTCTTACCTCTCTGATAGGAGTTTTTCTGTGTCAGTAGGAACATCAATGTCTGACACTGCCCCGTTGTGCTGTGGTGTGCCCCAAGGTTCTGTGTTGGGCCC
>JAODUH010040922.1:26945-43029 GCA_027564835.1 Typhlichthys subterraneus | reverse complement strand
GGTTGATGTTAGGTTATACTGTACAATGTAGCTACTACTGTACTCCTCACAGTCAGTGAATTATTTAACATTAACTTATTTAAATGAGTCTAGGGGACTCCCAGTTACAACCCCAATGCCTTTGAACACATTTACAGTTGATAGTGTTGTGTATTGTTCTTTGCAGCCCTGTGATATTTCAAAGATACAGTACAGTCCTGGGTGGTGTCATTGCTTAGATACACCAGAATGTCTGCCATGTTTGTATTTTTACAAAGATGTATGTCTATGTAGGGGGGAGGAGCAGAGAATCGCGTGAGCTTATAATGCGGTACAGGGGAGGAGTAGAGAAGAGTGTTGCACTCAGCTCTGAGGTGTGTGGAGGAACATGCGCTCGCCTCGTTTCACAATGTTTTGGTAGTAAAGGTTTCAACAACATATAGGGTCATTTCTGCCAAAAAGTAGATTCCTGACACAAATATTTATCAAGGAGTTATTAAGGAGTGTAGATACATGTTTTAGACCAATGTGAACATGGTTTCCACAAGTGAATTATACATGCTTTAATGGACGCACTGTGGTAAACAATGAACAGACTGTAGTACACTGACTTCCCAAGTGCCCTGGCTTTCAGTTATTTGCCGTCAATGTTCTCCGGTAACCCATCTCTGCGGGCTCCATCCTCCCGGCTTTCTGCGATTTAGCTCTAGAAAACTACAGCGAGTCAACATCCTCTCTCCTCGTGGGCAAACACGGGAGCGGGATTTCACTTTTACCAACACATATCTATTGCCTGCCTTGTACCCTTTATCCTGCCAAACTGTAGTCAGTGTAAGACAACATATTGTAGCCAACACTACGGACAGGACTGTTGTGTTTGTTCAATGAACACTGGAAAAAGTCTTACGTCCAGAACAGCATGTACCACTTCCTTTATTCCAAGAAAGACGGAAGCTTTTTAAAACTATATATATCGTCACTTTAGCTCCCAACACACTGCATGTCAATCCATTGTAATGTAATGTACTATTACATTAAATGTACTATTACATGCAATACATGTTGTATTACTGATACTGAATGAATAAATAGTTTTTGAGCATAACATTTCAGGGGGTGGGAGGCTTTGAAAACGAGTGAGTTCAAAGATAACAGCTCATTTCCTCCTATTGTGCTTGAGGATTTTTACTTTTTTGTGGCCTCCGTACTGTGTAGACACACTGTCACAACGTGTAGGCTGGTGCCACTGTCACAACGTGTAGGCTAGTGCAGTCCTTAAATCCCCTTTCGATAACAACGGAGTTTCCATATTTTATGTCAAGCGTCACTATCACGAATACTCCTTCAACAAACACACAAAACAGGTGCAAGGAATGATAAATCAACATGCTTCCCTTTCATGTAGCCTACTACTGAGATGTGTGTGCTTGAGAGAGTGAGAGAGAGTGAGAGAGAAAGAGAGACAATAAGAGGGAAATACTGTAGTAATAAAGAGATGAGACACATTGGCAGATGGTTTCCTATCTAATGTTTGCATGTGCAAACATCGTAAAATCATTAAAAAAAAGAGGAACCCATTTCACAATGAAAGTCGTAGTCAAAACTGTAGCACTTCATACATGAGGCACAGTACCTACTGTAAGCATACACACAAGGTTTCACATTCTGCTAAAAATTGTCGCTTTTTTATTTAATGTATTTGAGAAAAATGACAGTCTCTCGCATCAGTGTTAAGCAGATTCATTGGATAAACACAGGAAATAAGCCACATAGAGACTAAATATATCTTACCTGCATAAAAATGTTTAAACCCAACCCAGTACATTGCATGATTATTCTGTATAGATATATCAAGGCACTCTGGTTAATTATTATTTTTTTAATTCTAAAACTGAACCAATTAATTAGTTCCCTCATTTCCTTAATTCCCTCAAAAATGTCTAGACACACAGCTGCTCTATTTCCTTAGTTAGGTATTGGTTAACTGGTTTTCTGTCCTAGAGCATGGGGAAATAAACACATATTCATAAACAGACAGTACACATTAATAACACCTGTCACTCTTGAGTGGAAATTGTGCATGTCTATGTATATGGGAAAACAGGAGACCTTCAATAGGAAGTGTTCCCACAGCAACTGAAAAACACATTCTTCTTGGTGCTTGGGGGGTTATTTTGTCATCTTGTCAAACATCTTTACCTGCTCTTCCTGCAGTTTAACATTCACATTTGCAAGTCTAATTGTAACGCAGAGTTCCCAAAGACCATGCAGTCATATACTCTTAACCTGTAAAAGATATACTCAGCTTTTACAGATAGAAATTTTGTTTTTTTCAGTTGTGTGAGAACTGTGCTAAATAATAAATGCTGTCTGTTTGCCCAGTGAACTTGTACAAGTGAGTTACTGTGCTAAGCCGAGCATGTTCCCCTGTGAATACTGGAGAAACATCTGCCTATGTTGAACACATACAGTGTGACGCTCAAAAAGCGATTTCAGCGATGTCTGAACTGTTGCAACCTCGTTGGTCAACTATGTCTCTGGGTCTGAACTTAAATTTCCGCTTCCTTTGCGTTTCTCTACATTGAGAGGCTGTACAAGTGGGTACACAACGGTCTCAAATCTCCCCATCTCTGAGATTCAGGATACACCACAGCCGCCAACCCATTAACCTGACACACTTCAACAAGTCGTGTAGCATTACTAGAAAGTAATAGAAAAAAACAGTTAGGTCATGGTTACATCTTTATAAGCAGAACATTTTTTGTGATTCCAGCATCAATCAGTTCTAGATTTACCGTCTCTTGACAAACAAATGCACCACTAAGCTGTGAATTAACTATTTAAACAATTGCCAGTTGCAACCCTTTTTGCAATCTCCCACTAATTGCCAAGTGCTGACTCCATGCTCTGTGTTTTGACTGCTAAATGACCGACCTTCTACACATTGTTTTGAGGCTCGTTAGCCAGACACATTAATAAGAACCCACATTTTCAGCACCAGCAATCTGGTGTAATAATCCCTTACGTCAGCTTCCAGTCTGAATGACTCTCCTCCTAATGTGCTCAGGACAACATAGCCAAGCCTGCATGGTCAAATACCAGCGCTTACCACAATCGTCAACACCCCTGACGCAACTGCAAATGAGTGGCAGAGGACAAAAGGGATCACGGTGCAGAAAGAACAGTGTGACCCCACGGCTCAGCTGTGACCCTGGAATGAAAAGATCCTAACCAACCCCCTCCCTAGGCCACGTCAAGCCACTATGAGAAGAAGGGAAGAGTGGAATTGGGGGCATCAGCGTTTAGAATGCACGAGCTTAAAGAGGGCATCTGTGTCTGGAATTTTGGGTCATGCCTTTCGCTGCACATTCTTCATATTCTCTCAACAATAAACTGTGTCAAGACTCAATACAACAGCCTCCATTCTGCACGCCTATGAATATTAAAGCCCTGAAACATCCACAACCACAAACACCACTCTAGCATAAGGGGTGATAATGTTTAGCGACTTGTGAATAGATAAAGTCTACTGTACTGTATTTACTAAATCTGATCAAATGGGTCGTTTTAACAATATAACATATTATTACACATTCTTTAGCTGAGGGCTAATTTATGTTTTGTGGGCGAACTTTGTACAAATAGTTGTGGTTTTGGAACCAAATTTTTCTTGCAAGTTCTGGGTAAAATAATAAGCAAATTGTGTCAAAATGCCAAGATATTTATTTTTTTGTGCTCTAACTGGCAAGCTATCTGACAAACATATCAATCAGGTTTCTTACAAAGTGTGGTCTTGCACACAATCACAGTGGATTGTTTATTCAATTGAGAAAATAAACTTGGAACATGCAGTAAAAACAAAACCGTTCTTCAGTCTGTACATAATTGTTAAATGTTAAAATAAATAAATAACTTAAACAACAAAAACAAAATGCTGTACAGGTGTTAGAACAAGCCTACAAAATGCAGCCCAATGTTCAAAGTCTGGCCATTTCGGTCTTTTCTTCTTTCCACTCTTTGGTTCTGCTTTATTCTTTGGAGAACAGGAAGTAGCTAAGAGTCCGTAGGTCTGTCAATGTGTACATTTGGAGTTGTCAGAGTTTGCTCTCCTCTTCCTCCAGAGGTCGGTTCAAGCCAGGGATGAATTTGAGCAGGCGCCGGCGGAAGCTCTTCTGTTTGGGCTTCCGCGGAAGCGTGCTGAACCCCCCTTGCTTCTCCCCCACGGTCGTCGACGGCGCCGAAGACCCCCGCACGTAGCTGCGAGTGCTGGCGCTGCGAGTCAGGTGGGTCTTGGCCGCGGCGAAGAGCTCACTGGCGGGCCGCAGGCCGCGCTGCCTGCCGGACGGCGGGGGCCGGCGGTCCACGCCGGACCGCTCCACGGCGGGGTCGCTGCCGCGGCCCTCGTCCCGGAAAGGGCAGGGCTGGTAGAGCGGCTCGTCGTCGGTGGCCGTGCTCAGGAAGCTAGCGCTGCTGCTGGTGCTGCCGGTGGAGCAGAGCGCTCGCTGCATGGCGGGGCTGGGGGCCCCCAGGCTGCCGTATATCCCCGCTGACTCCAGAGACTCGTACACCGCGGCATCACTCATCACTATGCCTGCAGGACGGGGGATGGGGGAGGGGGGGGGGGGGGGAGTTAGAATGGGCGGGGCCACCGTAGATTCACACGACAACACAGATGCCCTTCACCATGTGACCAAACACGTTGTTTTGCATGTACAGTAATATGCAAATACATAGATAGAATATAGAGTAGATAGTATTTATCCATGACATTACCGGTGTGTGTAGATGTAAATGCTCACCAAATTACGGTCCAGCAAATGCAAATGGTGATCATAAATGCACCTACCGTGAACAAGTCTCTGCTCCTGCATCATCAAAGACCTGTATTCATCCCACTTCTCATGCAGTGTTTGCTGGAAAACAAGTGGAAGATGTGTTTACAATAACAGAGGAAACAGGTATTCAAGCATTATGTGCATTAAAGGCATGTGTCATTTGCCTGCCTATGGTAGAGAATATTATTCAAGGATATTATTAACTAAATATATTTATTATCATAACCCACATAGATAGTTGTATTTCATTTGACATATTTATTAACATATTTTATCAACATATCTTAGTAAAGCAAGACTTTATATATTGTAGCAGATTATAGATAATTTGACAGATTTCTTTGCCAAATTCTATTATGAGTTTTTTATAGACAAAGTATGTCATTAGCTGAGAGCAGTCCAATGTTACTTTATGTTAGTATTGCATGTATGACATGTGACATCACATACACATTCTAACAACATTCTGGACTGAAATCCCATACTCTATTGTGAAAGCAGTGAGAGCTTTCAGACATAAGCCATGTATGGATTATGTTCCGGACAGCTGCTATAATCTGGGGAGGGGAGGGGGGGGGGGCTATCTTGCTTGAGACACTTTTTAAACAGCTACATGTTAAAGATGAAGAATGTCGCTACTATGTCTGCTGGTCAGTAGAGGCTGCAGCCACTAGCAACACAACAGGTGGGGTGGGGGGGTTGAAGAGGTGAAGGAGGGGCTGGCTCGTATCTAAAACTAGCCTCTAGCGTGGTGGGCTTTCTGTCTGTGGGTTAGACCGCTGCTTGACATTGAGATGCATGTTGCCAGTAACCCGTAAGGGTTGAAGCAGGGCCACAGTTCTATGAGTAAGATGCATGTCTGAGCAGGGAGAGAGGTTTTACCTTGAGATACTGCAGCCTTGCTTCCAGCTCCGCCTTCCGTATGGAGTCACTGAAAACTGTTTCTAGCCTAAAAACCAAAACCAGAAAATGGTAAATACACATTACAGTAACAATACTAACCATACGGAAGAATAAAACAGACCCATATGAAAGTCTCTTTACGCCAGACAGAAATGGCTCCCGGCAATACAATTTACTAATGTGAAGGATAAAGTATATATAAAATTTCCACTTGTGGCACCTTCAATGCCACGAGTCTTTAAGATCACATGAGCCACTTTGCTTGCCTCATATTTTATAGAGCTTCTTTACAGTTGCTGAAGCGTTTTGATGATGTCATTTGAGGATGTTGAGGCGTTAAACAAGTATGTTGATGTGGTTATCCTTGTTATATTGTGTAGTATAACTGAAGCTAACAGATGGGGCACCAAGCTAATTGACCCATTTAATCTTTAACAAGCAGAAAATAGTGATGTGTGACGTGGAATTAAGCTATTTTTAGGATTCTACGCGTGAATTATATGCATACAAATTTGTTTTGTTTCAAGGTAATAAGTCATGGGTTTAACTGTATATCTCCACATCAAAAACACAGATACCGTATGTGGAAAAGACATTCTATTTTATTTAACTCCTTAATTGTTCCTCACACGGTTACCGTTACCCACAACGATCCTGTTTGCTGGGAACTCCTTACCTAATGGTATTGCCACAGGCTCTGATGAGCTGGACGATCTCCTTGTGCTGAAAGCCTTCCACGGTGGCCTCATTCACACTCGCAATGGTGTCCCCTGTGCAGAAAAGGAGCATGTGTGTTAAACCCAAAGCTCATTCCACCGCTGGCTCGTTTCAGCTGCATCCAATTGTGGCTGCTTTGATTCCAGACAAATCAGTGGCGAGCCAATCATTCAGATGTATGGTACTTCAGCCCATATGTGACACAAATGTTAGAATAGCACAAATGTGCAGTCGTGGCACACGCAGGCCACCCTCCAGCTGTATAGCAGATGGCCTACAGATACATAAAATATACGTTTTATATAAGATATCACACAACAGAACATTCACTTGTACACACTGGAGGTGTAGAATATGATGTACATCTTTGATTCCCTTTACAATCAGACACAATTTGCCACATTTCATGTATAGTGTGTGAACACCCACATTTCAAGGTTGATGTGCGAGTGTCAAGAAACTTTCGAAACGGCACCGCCTGATTTGCTTTGTGCGATGAAGTCATCGGGTTCAGAGCGGCAAGACAGGGGAACAATAAAGTCGGCATGTGAGGAATGTAGGAAGTGAAACTGACGTGACATGCTGATTTGGACGTAGGGGGAAGCCATGGCAACGCATCTTCTTCGAAGCGTTTGTTAGTTATTTCGGTTTCATGTTTTGAAATAACTGTGGTTTGCTGGTTTAGCATGTACCACAGACGAGGGGCTAATTTAGGGGAACGTCAGCAAAAGAGTCATGAGTTTCGTACGTTTAACACCCCTATAAGTCTTTGAAACATACACTTGAGGGGGAACATGTGACTCAAATGTACATCTTAAGGCAGACCAGCTTGGTAAATGAGGTGAAGGGAAAACGACAAGATACTGTCTTGTTTCGCCACCAATCCCACATCTCAACGTGAACACCAACCACTAGCCTGTCTCGCCTGACTGTATAATACCAGGAAACGATACATTTTTCTATTAGTAGTAGAATGTGCCTGCCTACACTCATCATGCAAGAAAATAACACCCTAATGTAGAACGTCCTACTTAAAAATAAACAGATGACAAAATATATTTGTCACATCTGTGAGAGGAACTGGCAAATGTGTGCATATGACTGGAAAGAAACATGCCATGTTTGTACTTCCCTAAACAGCAGGATCAAGCTGTTAAGTGCATTTGTTTACGTAGGGAGTGCTACAGTAACCGCCCGACTTGAAAAATCAACAGAGAGTAGGCTTCCCCCGAAGTCTACATACAGTGCTTCACGCACATTCGCTCATTAGAAACGACAGACCTGTGGCAGGTTCTGCCCATGTTCTACCACTTACCCACTTTCAGTCCGGCTTGCTGGGCAGGGCTGTCATCGTGCACCCTACACACAAATGTACAGATCTCCACAGAGTTTTGGTCCTGGTGGTGTAATCCATATGTCTGAGAAAACAGAAAACAGAAATGTGTTTAAGCATTTGTGCTGAAGAATATGAAAGTTATGAGAAAAAATAAATCTGTTTAAATATTTGTGCTGAAGAATATGAAAGTTATGAGAAAAAATAAATGTGTTTAAGCATTTGTGAGGAAGAATTGGAAAGTTATGAGAAAAAATAAATCTGTTTAAATATTTGTGTTGAAGAATATGAAAGTTATGAGAAAAAATAAATCTGTTTAAAGATTTGTGCTGAAGAATATGAAAGTTATGAGAAAAAATAAATCTGTTGAAACATTTGTGCTGAAGAATAGGAAAGATGAGAAAAAATAAATCTGTTGAAACATTTGTGCTGAAGAATAGTATCACTTCCCATTTTGTTACAATTAACTTATGGTCTCATATGAATGAGAAACAGTTGAGGCTTTACAAAGCCATAAAAAGTAATCTCCTGATCAAGCTAGCTATACAGAGGAAGCCGTGCAATAAACAGAAATGATCAGTATCACACAAAGATAAAATAGGAACACAAAGCATCAGTTTATATAGGCTTGTGGAAACATGCAAAGCACTTCTCTTCTCAGGCTCCCAGTGGCAGCTTTATCAATATGTTAAGGGGATGTTTAAGAGCAACCATTAAACCATCCCCTTTAAACTGCACTCCTCCATCTATGTTTTCTTCATTGCCTTTGTAATGTACCGTCGTTTGAAACATGCATTACATAAATGCCGTTTTGTGTGCCATGTGCCTCCCACACCTGGCCTATATTCATATATTGTGTTCTAGTCCTCTTCCATACAGTTCCATACATATAGGTTCACATCATTATCTCACCTTCCCCAATAGCTATCCACATATTCATGACATCTGTATATTCATTCCTTTAAGGATCCACTCGCTAGAAGAAGGAAGACCCTTGGAAGGTCAGAGATACAGTAGGTCTCTTGTCACATGCTTCACATCAGTCAGTCAGGGAACTGTGTCCCTTGTTTACAGCTATAAATATAGGGCTTCTTTAAAAAACATTTTCAAAAGTTACAACTTGTTTTGCCCGTCAATACACTGTGCCACATTTCCAAGTAATTAGATTCAAACAACTAATCAATGTCATATTCTGGAAATAGAGATCATTTTTGTCTCAGATACGCAGCATATGTCTGCGCTGCATACTGTTACTTGTGGTCAAATGTATTAACAACACAATAATGCTCAGGAGTAAATGAACCATGCCTATCTGAGGTTGTCTAAAGTCTATCTTGACAGACTGTATAATGATATCACTTCCTGACGGCCACAACCAGGCAGGAAGGGAGGGGGGCCTCGGTCTAAACCGTAAATAGAAACGTATATCCGCTCTTGTGCCTGCCAGCTTCAGATATTAGAACATGTGGCTCTTATGACGACCAGCCATCACCATGATGCCCTGACATACACCAATAAACAGCAGTCCAACATCTTGACTCTTAGCTCTTAGCTATTTCACAGTATTTAAAGAATTAGGCCTAGCTGTGGCCTCCACAACACTGAGCACATTCTTATGACTATGGACGATGCGGCGGTACAGGAGAGAAGGGTTGTTTTTAAGGTCAAGTGTGCGAGTCTGGAGCAGGTATTCCATTGGAAGCAAGAGAGAAAAACAGCCTACTTATTTTTTACACTATAATAATAAATTCAAAAAACTATCTTCAATGCAGTCTTGGGACTGGACTAACATTTACATGGATTTGACAAATACACAAGTGTTACCATACCATACTGGCACACGCATGCTTGACTTTATCTATGTTATTATGAAACGAGAGAGCGAGATGGGAAGAAAATGCCATTCTGTGCCCACTTCCCAGATAATCGTCTTACCTGGATCTCAAAACCAAACGTCTCATCCTCGTTCTTCTCCAAGACCACCACCTTCCTGTAATACAACAAGGAAACACAAGGTTATTTTTATATTTGTTAACAAACAATGTATCTATTACAAATTATATTATGATGTGTGTTTGTCAACCTAAAAGCAGCACCTGGTGTTAGACGTTCTGGTGAAAAGGTCTTTCACGGTTATCTGTTATGGTACGTTAATCTATTACAATACATCTTAAATGGCTTTCTAGAACCTCAAAATATTGTCATTATTGCTAGGGTTTATGGCATTATGTAATGTGGCATGGGAATGTTTTGTTCATGTTTTCAATTACAAAAGTTAATAGTTGTGTTGCACATGGTGTAAAACAGTCAGAAGAGATACAAAATGTGTCCACTATAGCTCCACAACTGTGTGGGTTAACTGATGCCTGCGGAAAAGGACTTTGGACAAGTGTTCTTTTGTGGCCGGAAGGTTCTGTAGTACGTCAGAGATAAAAAAAAATGGAAATGAACAAGGATTGGACTGACCAGATACAGAGTCAGAAATGTTCAGTGGTAATCATTTGAGTGTCTTACATAGTAATGATGACTATTAACATAAAACTGTTGTTTTGTTGCCATTAGTGCTTTAGATGATGCCAAACCAACATGTCAAGATAATAGTATTGAATAGGCATTTGTAACAAAGGCAACATTAACTCTAAAAGGATAGACAGGGGAAATGAAGAACAAGTTATATAGTAGACCTTTGTGGTTGAGGTGATTGTGTCAGTGGTTTCCATTTTTGCAGTCCATTGCCCTGTAAAACAAAATAAAACACGACATTAGAGTCACTATCACATTATATGTCAGAATAAGTTTAGCGGATCCCTTTATATTTCCTAGAGACACCTACACTACTTCTACTCATACTACCGACACGCGTGTTTGGTGTTTTGTTTTTCAAAGCTACAAACGTTAAGTGAAACCAGAAAAGCGTGTCTGGCAGACCTTTGTTTACCTGATGCACAGTCACAACACAGATGAGGAAGATGTTTAGTGTCTATAATTACATTTGTCTTTGTGCCAACTTGGCTAGTTGTTCTGTTTTTACATATAACAACCCTCATAAAGATGCATGACAACGTGTCTGGCCTTTTGGCCTTCTGTTACAATAACTACATTGAGTGAAAAACCCAATCCAAGTGTGGATACCTTACTGAGTGAGTAAAAATGAGTTGTAGATCTTGAATTAGGCTAGGCAATACGGTTACTTAAGCCCTATAATCAATTCACCCCTGTTCTACCTCAAAGTTCTTAGAGGCTCAAACTATGAAAGACTGCTTTGTGCATTGGGTCAGCCTGGATTGTAAAATGTTGCTTTCTTTATTTCCTCAACACTTACAGAATTGTCCCAGGCCGTTCTCTCAATGAGTGCATTTATTTCCAGATACCCTGAGAGAGAAATGGGGGTAGTTGGCACAGGATTTCAACCGTTCGGTTGGGCACAATGCACTGTTGTAACACTTTACCCCAATTTAGAGAGGCTTAGGGTAGAAGGCTGAGGATAACATACCTGGTGTAATACCTGGCTGTTTTGTACAGTAAGTTAATTCCCATATAGTCAAATACATCTTTAATCAAATGAGCTTTTGGGCAAGAACTTCCACAGTAAGCTGGCAAAGCAGCCAGTACAAAATGTCATGGTTGGCACACTGCTCATATCAACTCTAAAGTTGTGCAATAAAACCATTCTATGTCACATTAACCACCTCCTGTTTGGGTGCATCAAAGGAAGAAGTGCCTCACTTGACTGTCACACATACACTACAAGTACAAGTGGGTGGTCTGGTCTGTCTGATACCCGTTTAGACCGCGTGGGTCAGGCTACAGAGGGCAACACAGCAGAAAAGGTAGCCTATACACTGCACATTCTTGAGTTACAATTCTTCACAGATGCTTTACTACTGCAATATGTTTATGTACAACTCCTAATATTTATCAGATGAGTCGCCTAGTATGACCAAAAGAGGAAACAGAGATCCTAACTCCAGACCTCCAGGTAGCCAAATAAATATGACCCAGAGGCATATAAACACACTGCAGTTCTTTGATGGTGAAAACAAATTGGTCTCCTCTTGGTAGGCTATCCCACAGACTGCACGGAGCAGGTAAATTCTCCATACAGTGACAGTCACTATGACTTACCCGTTTAAAGTTTCTAGGCAATGTCCCACCGGAGTAAGCCAACGTCTTATAGTTGTATAGTTCCGAAGATTTTGACGGCAAATCCGTGGTTCTACAACTGTCTGACTTTGATGAGGCGAAATAAATGTTGTCCTGAGATGATGGTCCACTCTCTGGATTGCTGGAGTGGACTTTTTTAAGCCTCCTGAACGTCATTTCTTAACGCGATTTGCTTTAACGGAAATAAAGCATGTACAGAAGTTACACGATCTTCTCCACGAACTGAACAACCATCCACAACAGATGCTTCTCGGGTTGTGTGGCCCCGGGCAGCGTGTTACTAACTTCTGTGTTGGTGTCAGCATCATGGCGGGGGGCGGGGAATGTGATGTAAATGACACAAATGAATGCCATTAGTGCGGCAGCCGGGCACATCTCATAGCATTACGGGTCTTCTTTGTCTATAGGCCTACTACTCAGTAATAGTAACAGTCAGTTTTGCTATTACTTATGACGACAAATCATTCGCCTACAAGCCTAATTTATTTCGTACAAAAAAGTTATGGTATAAAAATAATATTTTAATGGCCTGACTGCTCGTTTTGCACGGTAGGAGGCAGAGACGTTAAGTTTATCACGCTGGTCCAGTCCAAAGCAAGATGATTACGCCATCTTGTGGTGGAACAATAAAATACGTGTGTTAAAGAAAAACTGGTAAAAAAGTATCGACAGTTTATTCACATCTATAAAGATTTTATTATTTAAAGCATGATCTTCACATACTTATTATATAGGCTACTTATATTTGTGTAAAATATATGAGCAACTAATTTAAATAAACTATAACAATTTGTAAATACAATTATTTCATTATTTTAACCCCAAACAATAAAATCTAAAACAACTGGATCTTAACACATTTAACATTTACAAAGATGCAAGTGCAGAACAAACTACAAATCACCAGTAGGCCTACGTGCTTGTGCTGCCAGCATGCACAAGCACTGCTGTATGAATACAGTATGGTCATAGTTCACTGCAGAAGGCCAAAAACAGTTCAGAATCTGACCCACAGTACCCTACATCAAGTTTCCTCTAATGGTCGCTATATTTACAAAAAATAAAGTCAAAATTGTTATTACCACTACAGTCTGAACTCTGAAGAGGACTTATCTGAAGAACACCACATTGTAATGTTTTGTGCTCTGTTTATCATAATAAGAACTAAGAACAGTAACCTTTCAAACTTGGAGCAGTTCTAAAGCTTTATAACCACATGAATATAGCAATACCACATATTCACACCAGCATACATAGTAGTTCCACACATCCTCCACGTGAGACATACCAGTAGAGGACTATAAAGGCACATAAGCACATTAACTAAGTGTTGCCTTCAGCATAATATTGACAGTGTCAGTGAGATAACTACTACACATTTGCAGCCAACTTGTTATAATGGCCTGTTATGCAATAGGACAAAATAAGCAACATCTACTATTAAAAAATTATGCATTAAGTTAATTTGGTCAAAATTAGTTTACCACAATGCAAACACAAGACACAAAACATGTTTTAGTCATAAACAAAAGGCCTTGCCTTATTGAGTTGTTATACTATAGTGAGCTTTCTGAGCCATACATATCTATATTGTGGTTTACCCTTTTATTGTACACATGAAGAAGCTTTTAGTCCTTGATCTTATATACAAAATGCAGGTACATTCCATACTAAAATGTAATTGCTACTGAGTTTTATTTAAAAAAGCCACTTGACTTGGAGCTGGGTCCCATAAGCATACTAGCTTGGTTCTTGTGTGTAATATGAATCTGGGATTGGAGACAACATAAAATTCAAACGTTACTACTGAATTGCACATTAATTGTCAAATTTATATTAGGATTAAGGTTAAAGAAAACAAATAATATTGTAGATCTAAGTAGCCAATACATGTATTTACCGTGCATGGAGGCTGCATCCAGGGCTCCCCATCTATCTGCATTGGCAATGGCTTTTTTGTCCTAGGAGTTTGTAAATTTGTTGTAAAATACAACAAGTGGTTACAAATGAGTGATGAACAGTAATGAGCCTTAAAATGCAAGCATGCACAATTACCCGTTATTGTAATGCTAACAAACCGCTAAGGATCACCAGCAGCATCATTAGCAGCTGTTTAAGGCCATTGTCAAGTGTAAGTGCCTGCTAACACTGACACATTGACGCGTCTGAACATGTAGAGCCCATGAGTGCACTCCTCACCTGATGGTGATCTGGGATGTTTTCGCCAGTCTTACAGCGCTCTTCAGCCCTGTATAGATCTGCCCCATCGCTATGGCTCCTTCCAGGCCAACAACTTCCAGTCGCCGGTCACTGAGATCTGACAAGAATAAGAATACAGTTAACATGTTTTAACCCCAGCTACTGTATATCTGTGCAAATCAGACTCAGGTGCATTCCACAAAGACTCATTTCACGGTGATATGCTATCTCAGAGCTATCGTAATCTTAAAATGCGAGACAAAATACCTTGGGAGGAAACTTTTAATGTTTCAGAGTCAATAATGACCTCAGGCTCCTCCTGACTCATTGAGGCCTTAGCGTCTGCCTTTTTGGTGTCACCCCAAAGGTTGGAGCCGCCGTGCATGCTGGGAATGTTAAGGACAGCAATCCCTTCCAGAGAAAGGCTACTGAGGTCCAGGGGAATGTTACAGCACTGAGAAGGGTGAGACAGGTGACAGTAAGGATAACACTGCTGGTGGGTCTTTGCTTGGGAAAACACTGTACTTGTAGATCTACAGCAGTATGTACATCACCTCGATTGTTAAACAATCCTTCAGTTTCTTGCAGGAGGCGGAGATAGTTTCTGATGTGGCGAGTTCAAAATACCACAGTTTGTTCTTCATCCTGGGGTCATAAGACACAAGTCTCAGAACGCAGAATATTGCCATCAAATATCGTGGTGCTCCGCCCTAAAACAGCTCTCAGCAACCATAACTCAGCCATAATGCAAATGTTAAGGCCCAGGTGTGCTATATTTCATCATCCACACAGTACACACTACTACAGATGGCAATGGATGAATATATACTGTATATATATACATTTCCAGATAATCTCTAAATTACACCAATCTGGTGCTTGGGAAAGAATGTGTGTGCAAAGACGACATAGTTAGAAAACTCTAAGTCCTTTTGCAAACAGAAAAAGCTGACACACCCACGCAGCACAGAGCCGCATCCGCAAGAAGAGAAATGAAGTATACATGAACAGCCCAAGCGGTCATCCGTGATGCACAAAGCTGTGTGTCCACAGTACATCTGGGCCTTAACACACTACCTCTTTCACTCTTTCATGACTGTACATACAACAGAAAGTAACATTAATCAGCTAAATGTCATGTGCCTTTCACAAACGTGTCCTCGGTGAATGATCTCATACACAAAATGTTAGAATGTGGCTTTACATAATCTCACATCTAAATGTTTTATTTGATTTGATTAGATAGGACAGCAGAGAGACAGTAATCGTGTGGGAGAGAAACACCGGGAAGGATTGGGAAATGACCGCGGGCCGGACTCGAGTCACGGTCCCCCAAGGCACCAAGGCCAACATGGTCAGGGAGCCATTGCATGCGCCACAGCCCCCCCCCCATAATGTTGCCTTTTGCCCAGGGCCTTAACGGCAGACAGGTCACCCTAAAAGGCCACCGCCTCACCTGCTATTAAACTTCTGAGGGTGCTTCTCCCTCATTGTGTGAAATCGGTGGGCAATGGAGGCATCCTGACAGAAATAAATAAGAGCACAAGTTAACAGTTAAGACAGAACTCCATTTTGATAGAAATGTATGCTTTCATTTCCGCAGGGACCCACCACTCCAATGGAGAAGTAGTTGTTGATGATTTCGTAGGGCACGGGGTCACCTTGACCGTGGCTCTCATCTGGGATGACTTCAACACTCCAGCGGTCCATCAGCACCTGGCTGCTGGTCTCCAAATCCTTCAATATCTTACTGAGATCCATGCCATCATATCCTACACCAGAACCAATCACAACACCAGCATTATAGATCCATGCCATCATATCCTACACCAGAACCAATCACAACACCAGCATTATAGATCCATGCCATCATATCTTACACCAGAACCAATCACAACACCAGCATTATAGATCCATGCCATCATATCCTACACCAGAACCAATCACAACACCA
>JAODUH010040922.1:0-18869 GCA_027564835.1 Typhlichthys subterraneus | reverse complement strand
CCTACAGAGTTCTAATAAAGATATCGGAAACACATCCATGTGTCTCTCTAGTACGCTATTACCTACAGAGTTCTAATCCATTTAGATTCTCAGCTGGCGCATACAGTACAGAGGCAGCTAAGGAAAATGGGTGGGACTTGGATTTAAAAAGAAATAAGGGAACAGATTCTGCCCTCACCTCTCCGTGTCTGTGTCGGGCCAGCCTGCCATCTGCATCAAATTCCCTGAGCACATCTTTCACCTTCAAGCTGCAGTCTATAGGGGAGAAACACGAGCATGCGTGGTAGTTTACACAAGTTCTGCTTGACAAATGGACAGTTAAAGTAAATCCTATGAGCAAACAGCACATCAAATATTTTGTGATGTGTTATTTTGTGATGCAATGCTTATGTACACATATACTATGTTCTCTTGCATACAGTACAAGATGAACACTTAACATTAAGGTCTGTATATCCTGTTGTGTGTACGCAACACACATACATGTCAAATACAAAACAAATCACGTGTTTATTTATGCGCGTGTGTGTGTGTGCGTGTGTAACCAGTAAATAAACCAGCATTTGCTAAATGCATAATATACATACAAAGTATGTATGAACATGTATTATAATCGGGTAATAAAAAAAATACACCAACATTTGATGTTCATATACAGATGCATTTTCATACTGTATCAACACTTGTATCTTTTGGCAACTGTTTATTAAATGCAGCATATACAACCAATAGCAGGTTATACTGTATGTATTACACTAACATAGTCGAGACACATACAAACTACAAGAGTTCTCTGTACATGAGCATCAGTGAGATCATGTGTGTAGGTGGAAATGGATGGGGGCGCGTAGCGCGCCGTGAAAGCAGTCCAACCGCCTTGCCCGCATGTACTTACATTCAATATATTGCTGCAGCTGGATGAAGTCAACAGGGTTCAGTTCCTTCACTTCTGGGTTTGTGGGGGTGGACATAGTGCCTGCTTCTGTACCGCCTGCCTGCCTGCCTTCCTTGGAGGAAGATTGAGTGAGCTACAGATGGAGAGAGAGAAAGAGAGAGAGAGAGAGAGAGAGAGTGAGAGAAGGGGGCGGCAGATAAGTCTGCTGCTCGACACAACAATGACACGTCTGCAAAAGGATAACACTGCTAGCACTATATAATACTGCAAAACACACACATACGCGTCACATACCGTATACACAAATACAGACAATGTAGGTAAGCCAGCCTCGGCAAGAGTACAACTGAAAGTTTGTTCCTATATACATTTACGTGTGGTTATACAGAACACCTTTCCTGGCTGGTTTGGAATCTGACTTTGATGCATTGCATTCCATTATATATTATATTTATGATATGATAAGCAGGTTGTGAATAACGTATGAAGACCTGTATTAAAGTGTAACTAAATCCCAGTAGGTTAAGCTATCCAGAGGTTGATTACTGTAGGAAGAAGAGAACGTCACTGACCACAGGGATTCAGTCCTTACGTAAATGTGAAAATATGTCAGGCTAAAGATACCAAAATACTTCTCTCTAGGGTGTTCCTGTAGTCTGCGCCCAAAAAAAGTTTCTGTATACTTATTTTTTAAGACACTAACCCAAATATGCTTTACAGTATATAGGTTGAATTGAAAAAGTTGTTTTTTATTTGATTATTGCCAAAGACAACCTGTATTCTAAAATAAATTAAATTGTGTATTGAACCAGCTACTTTTTATATAGGCCTTTTATAAAGCTTTTATATAGGGACAATTGCTATTATATTAACATTACTGTTTTACTATAACTACTTTTAATTTACAAATGTTTTTATTTAACCTCCACGTGTTCATTTTTATAGTATTTTTATTCTAATGTACAGCAAATGTAATTGTATTGTAATGTGCTATACAAATATATTTTGATTGAGATATACAGTGTATACATACTGTATAAGACACACACACACACACACACACACAATACTGACATTTCTAAAGGATCATTTCTAGCTAGCCTAGATGTTCAAGTTTGGTCATCTAGAACAGACCCAAACTGGAACAGTATGCTGGAGCCATGTGAAAACAAAAAATCCAAGGGCCAAAAATAGACAAATCAGCAATAAGAAACGGGGGAAAAAGCACCAACTGTGTTTCCTCCAGACAAGCAACCGTTTGCTCTCTCCGGACTAGGAAATGGTCACGCTGTCCCTACTTTATTCCCTGAAAAGAATAGCAGGGTTGCCTAGCAGTGTTGTTTATGCAATCAGGTGGGGCTGGTTTGAATGGACCGTAGATTGACACTTGGGAGCGAGAACGGCATGAGATGCTTGCTAGTTAACCATGGCATTGTCTTATGAATCTCTAGCTATTGTTGTTTATAAATATAGAGCTGTCGGCTCCTTCAAACATTGTATGCTATAAATAATCACCTCATAGCCAACTAAGGCTTATTATCACACAAAACACCAGGACAATATTATAGCTACCTACCTGCAGAGTGCTATTTTGAAAAAATATTGTGTGGGTATGATCTCAATGTCCTAAATTCATTTTCCCACAATACTATCAAACTGGTCTGGTTCAACAAGGTGTCAGCTCTATCAGAGTAATGTGATTCTCCACTTCCTGATTGGATAATTATTTGCATGTGCAATGTTAACAAGCACAGAAGAAACAATGTATGCATCAAGCTCATTTTATTGAACAGAGTCTACCCAGACTCTCTCCTAAAGTACAGTTTAGCACAATGGGGACAAGCCACCTCAGCTAATTCATGGACCTCGTTCAAAAAATGCATTAATCTGGCAGTGGAATGTTTGTGGGTTTTCAATCTTTAATACAAACCTGACCTTAGGCTTTGTTTTCACTATGGTTAGGTTAAGATAGAACGTTAATGAGAGCTGTGATTAGTAGTCTTTTCACTTAAAGTAGGCAAAATATGTCAGCTTTACCCAATAGAAACAAGCGATGCGTAGGTAACACAAGCAACATTTTTGTGCCAAATATAAACATGCTGAATCACTAACTACTTTTGGTCTATACATTCACAAAGAAACACACAATATAGTCGACTGGAACATCATATTTTCCTTAAATCTTAGAGCCCATCACCATTATCATCATCATCATCATCATCATCAACAAATTCAAAAACTGTTATGAGGCCACCTTCCCCTTGTGAGATTAGTTTCGCAAGTGTAGCTGGGGATGTCCTTTTTCCATACAGGTTTGTGTTTGTATAAGCTTTCACAACGCCCACGCCTTGTGGCAAGGAAATCTGCTGTTCTGTAACAGCCTGCACTGTGCAGGGCTTAGGACTTTTTTGATGTTGTGGTTGGAAACCTCGAGTTCGGTTGTCTGCGGATGTCTCCAATTTTCCTATCACAACCATAATAATGTTCACTGAATTCTGTACATGACATCAGGTTGGCAGAGGAGGGGGAGAGAGCGGGTGCGACACATTTGTATTCGCTATGGAAAAGTGTTTCCCTCCATCAGTAGTATCAGCTGCTCACCGTCAGAGCTCAGCCATGGGTGACTAATGGGAGGGAGAGTGTGTTTGGTGAGGGGATTGGCAAGTCATAGCAAGGCCAGTCTGGGTAGGGGTTTAGGGGTTTAGACAGCCAGTCTCTTACTTTATGCCTTCCCCAAGTCCTCCGCCTCCTCTTTAACCACAAAGCCTCATTTGACCCTCTCCATCTCAAGTTACTCTCTAAATTGCATTCTACATACAGATGCTACAGTGACTCACAGCTGAAAACAAGGGAACCCTCCCTTCGTAAGTGGAATGTTGGCTCACAGGGTCGCACGAACAGACGTACGCTTAGTGCAGGGGTCTGCAACCTGCACCTCTTGAGCCCCTCTACAGTGGCTCCCTGTGGCGTTGACAAACACCATATAGAAATTAATCTAGGGATTGTCTCTCCCACAAAATATAACATCAAATTATATTTGAAATATACAAAATATAATCTCAAATGATATTTTGTATTGCCAGCCTGTCTCCTCTGTCATTTCAGCAAAATCCAAATGAATCCAGTCCATTGAAAAACAGTTAAATAAAAATGTAAGCATAGTTGGGTACGTTTTAGTATATTTTGTTTTCAAATTAACTAGAAATTAGCATTTGCCAAAGCAAGTGCTTTATTTTTCTTATAAAATCATTGCGGGGGCATGCCCCTGCATCCCCTATAGCATTTAACTGTCACCGGTTCTAAATCACTCACCCTAGGGTAAACCATTATTGAATTCTCAGCTAGGCCTCCAGTATAAGTAATGTTGTAGTCTGCTATCTGCATTAAAAGGCTCAACTATTTTCTACGGATACATAGCCTAAATATACAGTATATTTTTAGGCACAAATGGCTCATTTGATAGTAAAGGTTGCAGACCCCTGTCTTAGGGGATCTTTCAGAGAACAATCAAAACGTTCACGTGTATTTTTTAAGAGTCGCAGAACACAATAATAACTAGGTACATATCTGAAAGTATTCGATCACGCAACAGTCGATCACACAGTAGAGAAATGTCAAACATGAATGCATAAAGTGAAGTCACGATTAAAGGATATACTGCATAGATACATAAAAATATTCTCCATTTCAGGAAACATGTAGGCGAGGGTGTACTTTCTTCCAGGGTACAAAGTGAAAGGCTGCCCATCACTCTCAGGTTGTGACTACAAGGGTTACGTAACGGGTTTTGTGTGGAGGCAGAGCAACGTGCTGCATTACAGGCAAAACCTCAAACCCGCCCAGACTTGTGAGGGCACACACAAACACTTTTACACCGCCTCTTAAGTACAAGAGTCGATAAAGTGAGTATGAGAGAGAATTGCATACGTGACCATGACCACTTTAACTGGTCTGCAGCTTGCCTTTTAGGTTTAGTATCAGGCGAATGCATTTAATAATGTACAATCATGCTTAAGTAGGTTTTGTAGACCGGTTTATTAAACCATGAACAATCTTACCACATCCTGACACAGTACTAGATCTAATTGGAAAGGAAATAAAAGAGGCATGTTTACAATATGCAGCAGGATTTGATGTCAGGAAATGACAGATAAATATTGAAATTTGAAACATGGGATGATATCAATATCAACTCAAAGTTTAGATGATTGTACAATTAGAATTTGTTTTGTAAGGGAAAACCTTGTATAAAAACCTTATATAATACATAATACACCAGCTGCTATCCTATAATTACAATTTACTTGGAACCCACACCAGTACATTGGTGAATTATAATTTGCTGCCTAGTGCATCTGATATAAACACTGCCAATTGACTTTATTACCTTATTGACCAGCTGTTCCTAGAGGTCTTGCAGCAAGAGAAACCATACACATTAAACCACACAGAGACTTGATTCGGTCTGCTTACAGCAGAGATATGCTTGTTATTGACCCAGGAATGTGATAGGCCTACAATGTGCTTACCCTGAAATAAATGTGTTCTGCTAGTGAGAACTCATGATCTGGGCAGGAGGGCACATTAAATGTGGTCAAACGACAATGAACGAAGAGCTCTGAATAAACAACTGGCAGTATCAACTACTTTTGCATTTGGAATACAATACCCAACATCGAAAGCAGGAGTCATATAACCGTATAGCAGAATAGAATACAATTTAAGAACATTTAACTATAACGTATCAGAGAAATTGGTAGTTAAAACAAAACGTTTCCAGGAAAGTTGTAGCTATAGCCTAGACCTAAACATAGATAGCTTTTACCAACTACCATATAGCCTACTTGACATAATGAAGTAGCCGAGCAGACCAGACATATACAGAAAACCATAACGAAACTATGAACCGAAGCGGGATGCTGTAATTTGTAAAACCCTGTATTCTAAAAAGAATATGTAGCCGTGATGCATATGTCTAACGGTTGATCCGCGAATAACTCAGGAATAACGCGTATCGCATATAGGCTACTCGCGACAAACACCAGCTTGCACAGGGGCTATATAGACCTTGTAGCTTAAAGATTTTGGATGCCTAACTTGTAAGCCGCGCAAGTAATTTTGCCCAATAACAGTTTACAAATCGACGGTTGTGAGAAATACAGCAATCTTGAATAAAGGCGGTACTGGCTATATCTTACCTTCCTTTATGTTGTTATTCATGAAGTAGTGCAGATTAAGACGTTGTGCGCTATTTTCACAAACAGAGAAAACTTTAAATTAACGCTGCAGGTCGACCGATTCAGAGAACACCCAGCACTATTTGTCAACCAGGGAAGACTGAGCGGCTCCCACGTCCGACACAGTCAGCAAACGTCCCTCTCGAGTCGTAAAAGCACCGCCTCATAAGCAGACTCTGATGCAAGCACTTAGACTGACGATATTGGACCGTACCGTACTACCCCACACAATTGATGCAGTTGGCAGTGTGATTATGCGCAAAATTGCAGTAGCCCAATTTTAGTGAATTATAATTCTTTCGAATGTGAACGTAAACACGAAAGCTTGTAGGCTAATAAAAGCCTACAGGATAGCCTATTTGTGACCACTGGCCTACCCATGAAACAATTTTGTACATAATCAGTGTTAGGCAGTAATATTATTAGTGTTGTCCGTAACTAGTATTGTAACTAATTAGTATCGCCAAACCGGTAATAATATGAGGCGTAACCTAATCACTAATGCTGCATTATTGCATTACAAGAACTAGACTTCTGGTCCTAGAAAACTTAGGTAGGCTAATTGAAACAACCTGTCCTAATCTGGGTTGAGAGCTGCAACGTTTTCACTTTGGCTGATTGTTGACTCCCAAGGTTAATTATTGTTCCAATAAAGAGGATTAAATTCTAAAATGAGCTGGCTACACAGTTATTTTTCAGAAGGGGCGAGGCAGGATAATGATTGTGAAAGAAATATAGTAATGTAACGTAATTAATAAATTTTAATACAAGTATAAAGCAACAACTATTGCTTTTTGAAGGAGTAATAAGTAACTAGTAACTTATTACAATTCCAGACCAACTTGTCCATTTTATGGACAGTGTCAAATTACAAATATTTTATTACTTTCTCATCTGTATATGGTACACCACATAAGAGAACATACAGAGTGAACGAAATGACCATTTATTCAAGTATCCACTTACTGCCCTTGGGGATTCATAATGGAGGTCATCCATTCCATCAGTCTAGTGATATACAGCAGACCTATGCATGTCTAATTGTGAAACACTCAACCATTAGCGGCTTTCATTCCCATATATAAGCTCAACACTGGTTTGGAAGAATGTTGAATTTGTCATTATGTCATGACTGATGTTAATTTTATTCCATTCATTTTCCAACAACATAGGAATCACATAATATACCAATGTTCACCAGTTGTGAAAGTTGTGAAACAAAAACAATTAAACACTGTTAATCTCAAATGCTATTTAGCACATAAACTGGACCCAACACATTACCATACAACTCAAACAACAAAGGCAAAATGTTCAGCAATGTACTTCATATGCACTAAAATAGCAATTTACATAAAAAAAAAAGAAAATCAAATATTTTCAAGCATGTTTATGTGAAAAGGCAAACCAATAAACAAAATGGCACACAAGTTTGGACAGTGTAAACCGAATAGCACAATGTGTCGTGAAATTCACATGGATCAAAATACTAAAGCAAGAAAAAAATGTCATCCGTGGAGATAGCAACAGAAATAGAAAAAACATAAAGTCTAATCACAGTTAGAGGAATATGAGGATAATGTTTATAATTCAATATAATATTTCTATTTACAAATGTTTACAATTGAGGACGTTAAAGGATGGGTTCAGAGAGGCTTATGACCATTGTATTAAATGGAGCATAACAATCAGATTCTGTTAATCTTATATAAACTTTGTAAACATCTCCTCTCCCCGTGTCTTAGATATTCGTCAGTGTGAGTTCCCATTTGCCTGAATGACAATATACATGTCCTTATGTTAAGGCATAGGTATTATTGAGTGTCGCGAGTGTGAAGAAACCTCCTCATACATTAGATTGTAAGTATCTGACAACACATCAGATACAATCTGACAACCCCAGCCCTGCCCCTCACCCACCCACCAAATGTGTCTATCAAGTTGGTGTAGTTATAAAATCTCCTCCACTCCGTGAGCGAAAATCATGACCAGCCCTGGCTCCAGGATCATGTCCTCGCCCATGTGTTGGTTCTCACAGGCCATCACCACCACCGCCTGCTTGCCGGGGATGCGCTTGGCCACGTAGTTCTCGTAGTAGCGCCGGTTCATCTGCCTGGTCTCCAACGTGGCCAGGCCTTGTGGCCAGTTGCGCTCATGGGCGTTCTCGATCAGGTCGTTGACGATTGACAGCGGGCAGCCGCTGTCGATCAGGGAGCGCTTGATGACGGCTTGGAGCACAGCGTCGGGGGTGGAGATCATGCCGCCCCATCGGGTAACTCTAGCGGGTTGCATGGAGTTCACCCACCTGTTGTTGGTGAGTGGGCCAGAGGAGAACTCATCATTAAGCCCTTTTCACACATTGTTCCTGCTAAATTACCTACAGCTAGTGATTTTCTCTATTCACACATGCAGCTCCATCCAGGTACATTTCCCTCTTGCCATGGTAAGACTGGCGTAGTTAGCCTGGACAGTCCAGTAGATGGTGGTAGCTAATGCAACACTTTATGGATGCTGCCCAGCGCCATAAACGAATAAGGTTTTCAGGAGACTTCAGTTTACAGCTTACTTTTGAGCTTGCTTGGCGCAATTAGCAATTTCTCTACATAAAATATATGCAGCACATAATATGCAGCCCATCTTATGCCGTTGTCAGCTGGAGGCTATTTATAGAATATGTTTGTGCGGAAACACTGCTACCGTATGGTACGTGAATTTGCTATTGCTTACAAACAGTACAACATTTTAGCTTTCTAACAAAGCATTAATGCATTTACTTCCAGAAAACCTATTAATTACAGCAACATTGTTCATGATAAACAGACAGAAAGAGATAGTTTTTGATAGGATTTTCTTGTCTAGCAAAACCAGTAAAACTACTTAACTCAAAGTGAGTGTAAAGTTGTAGGCTAGTGTTCAAGCATAGAAAATATTTGGAACTGTTAAATAGTCTTGTGATTGGTTTGCTCACTCCACGTAAACACTTCTTCACGTCAGAATGAAGTGCTTGTCCCTGTATTGGTTGTGCTTTTGTTCACATCACAGCCATACCGGCATTTTCCCTGTAATGTTAATAGGGATAGCAGATATACAGGTTTATCGACCCCTGTCCCTGTTTACCCCGTGCAGGGATATACGGCATGCGTGCAAAAGACCATCTATGTCTATATATAGAAGTCACCACACACCCAGGTGATGGTAGTGACAAAGTGGTTCAGGTGTTTATGCCTGCCTATTTCTCCTGCAGCCAACACTAGAAGCATCTCAGACCTTGACATGCACCACTTTTACACAATAATGTGTTACATTATGTTGATATGGTCATGGTCTTCCCCGTCAGTTTGTCTCGTTCTTGTCCATGTTTTCCCATTGGTTCCATATTTTGCTCATCTGTTTCTGTCCCATGTTGACGGTCTAATTGGTTTCACCTGCACCTCGTTGTCTCTGTCCAATGGTCGGTCTCGTCTTTTCTGCATTTAAGCCCTTGTGCATCTTTTGTTCTTCTTCCATCGCTGTATTATTTGGTGTGCGTTCCTGGCTGTCCGTGACGTTCTCTGAATGAAGCTTCATGCCTATGTGTTGTGTGTTGTGGACCTACCCTCCCACTCAGCCGGACAGAAATGTACAGTTGATTGTAAAATGTAAGAGTAAGATGGCCCTGATGACATGGAGCCATTATTCTAACAGATGTTGTGCTTACCATAATTGTGTATAACCTACAGCTATTGACAAAACTGCTAATGTAAGCCGCTTAGGGAAAAAAACTCCTGCTAAATGTAGTAAACGTAAACCTCTAAAGAACCACCAGCCACTCAGCCGGTGGTTCAGTTGGAGTCAACAGAAAGCAATAAGTGCCTGTGTTCTGAACATGGGATGGTCCAAACACCTGTTCATGGTGATTGATGACGCCTGATCAAACTGGTTTCATTAAAAAAGTCACAGACTTACGATATGCATGCAAAGTAAAAGTAAATCATAGGAGAGCTTTAAATCAGGATTGTTCCAACCAAGTGTAGATGTATAATGCTGAAGTACGGAAATATTTATAACACCGCACAATAAGAAGTTAGTAGAAGAGCAGTCGCTATGAAGTCTCCTGCCTTGCGTCGGTGACGGTCATCCACCCCTATTGAGGTGCTAATGATCCGGTTATTGGCGCACTACCTTGTAAATGTATGTAAATCAACATACAATGTGTGTGATGCGCTTGTATGGCTCCCCTCCCTGGTGTTAATGGAAAACACATTGCCACTGGAACAAGTAGAGCATACAGCCCAACGTAAGAGCAATCAGTGCCAACCAGAAAGAAATATGTTTTTACCATTTGCAAGAAAGAGAAAAGGTTACCGTACTTACTCTACGATCTCATTATACTCAATGCTCTCCTCCAAGTTCTGCAGGTTTGGGTTTGCACTGCGAATGGCCCTCATATAGGCTTTAAGGAGCTGAATGTCCCGTTTCTGGTCACATAAAAAAGGACTCAAGTAAGTAAAGCCCTAAAAAGACCTACAATTATATGGAATAAAACAAGTTGGCCAAAAGGCTAATGAATGACAAAACCCTTTTGCAATACTGTCATTTCTCATAGACTGTATAGCAAATTATGAATAATAAAGTTGCACCAAATAGATTACACATTTAACAACACACGTGCATCGGCTATACTTTATACAAATGTTGTCACGTGGTGATGTTTAAAAACCTTTACAATTAACAATTGTCATTCACAGCCTACAAAAAACATTTTTAGCTTGCCCACTTTTAAAAAATGTGAAACCATAAAGTTTGTTCAAGCTACCAGTAAAAATCAACAAATGATTACAATGACTGTTAAAACATTTAGCAACTCCCATTATGTGAACCCCTGGGGTAACTGTTCTCACTTGTTCCCCCAGTTGGTGTTTGTGCTCAGCAACATTCTTCTCCAGCTCCGAGATCTTGGTTTGCTGCTGCACGACCACACTGCGCAGGTGCTTGATACAGTTGTGGTTGGGCATCTCATCTTTGGGCATCTCCAGCCTGCAAACAGAAAAAAGACTAAACTATGTGAAGAAGAGTTTAAAGTACACTGTCACAATGTTATTCTAACAATTCAGAATAAATACTGGAAATAAAGCAACTCAGGAGTATAATGGAAAACCTACAGGATTATTAAAGCAAATTGAAAATAACACTACTACAGATGTAGAAGGTAAGACATCTACATACAATTAGAACAAGAATTAAACGAGCCTAAAAGACAATTATCACAGAGGAATGAAACTGGAGACATTAGATGTGAAACTTGTGATTCTCAATTCAAAGTAGGGCATGTCAGAGTACTGTGGCTCAGTGTGAAAATGCAGTCTGAACTCTGCTTTACATAGAAAGCCTGCATATTTTTACAACAAGGCCCACACTAGTGCGTACGGCACAACTAGGTCAGACATGCCAGAGAGGATAATAAGTAATAGAGGAAGAAACCAGTTTTAACAACTGTTACACACCAGTTTCCTATGATAACTTAGTGTAGTATGACATGATGTAATGAAACCATAAGGCTATTTGGGACATGTTTCCGGAATGACGGAAAAAAAAAACACGACCATAACCACTGTTATCAGTAATGTACAGGCCCCAGCTACAAAAGACCTTTCAGACCTGTCAATCACACGTCAAAATTAACCAATCAGATTACCTGTTTTTCCTTAGAAACACCTGATGTCCCACAAATGCTAATTGTTCACGTTATTAGTCAGACTACTAACTAATGAATCCAAATCTTGTATCGGGTAAAAACAGAACACGATAGATAACACTTTTTTTTCGTTCACATTGGTCTTGCAAAACCAAACATACCATCGTGTGTAGTGCAGTCCTGATTTACCATCTAACAGTATTGAACAGGATGCTACAGTACTGGTACGGGACACATTAACTCACTGGTTGTAATTCTCACAGGTCACACATCCGAAGATTACTGCACCGTTTATCGTAGGTCACCTGGGTTAAATTCACTTTTATCATAGAATGTCTCACAAGCGACATAAGTTAGTGGGACATTAGCAACAGTAACCAATGGGGGCGGGTATCGCATCCCTAGTCGGAAAGGTCTATTACAGAACAAACGCAGCAGCCACACCACCTTCCAAGCTGTCACTCACCCGCAGCCCTCCTCACAGCTGACGGGCCTCTTGGGATTGTGCTCGCAGTCCTTCAGGTGCGACGGCAGCTGGTCCAGACGCAGCGTGGCCGTACAGCCGAAGCCGGCGTTCTCGCAGCTGATCTGAAGCTTGGAGAGCATGTTCCGCATGATGCGCGGCACGGGTCGCAAATGGGCTAGCGTCACCACCGTGCGGTCCACGGGACAGATCTGCTGCTGGGCGAACCACTGTGTGATGCACGCATTGCAGAACGCATGCTCACAATGCGGGGCCTGCAGGCGAGATGGATGCAACAGTTTAACACACAGTGTGGAAGGCGATGCTTAATACAACTGATGGGGGGGGGGGGGGGGGGGGGGGGTTGACATGCCTGCACAGGTTCTTCAAGCACTCCACTGCAGATGGGGCACAGCAAGTCTTCATCCACCTCGCCTTGGAACCTGGTGACGTCATACCCCATGGTACATTACTGGGACCCACGCACTCCTGAGACATGGCATGGTGAGACCACGGTGGTAAGTCACAAGGCAAGCCACTTTCTCATTGTGACAACATTAAAGTGGTTTTAGACATGAAAGCTGACAGAGCCCGTTGAGGTTACCTCACTCACAAACTATCTTGTGTTCTTCCATTCAGTTTGTGATGTGTTGCCGACAAGTCACAGAGATATTAACCTGTTGGATGACACAGAAACGTTTCATCAGAAAAGCCTGTTCATAATTCTATTCTGAAATATCCTGCTGAGAGCTGACATGATGCTCTAAAATACATTTTAAACAGGAACCATCAAAGTGTCATTACCAGAAACTGATATATTCCCTGGATGTCTTACTCAAGGCAGAAGTCTCCACAGATGTCTGCATTTTATCCCATCAATAATTTAACGTGTCTTCATTATTAATTCGATCAATGCTAACTCAGCCTAGCAACAGTGTATCAAACAAGTATGACCGCTTATCGTTTTTGTATGAATGTAGAAACTGGCAAGAATACCGTGTTGTCAAGTCTGGCTCACAGTTTGGGGGACCACATCGTGTTGTCCCAGCTGACTGGTGGCTGACCTAATTTCAGTGATAGCAGCACACACCAGTCGGGAAGGCGGGGGTGCTTTTACAGTACAACATATCAATTTTTACCGTAGCTGAGCATTGCAAGCAAGCTAAACACAGTACGTTCACACTTCACAATACTGTACCATCAAAATATTCTAGCATGTGGAACAGGTCAAGGTAGTTATTTTGTGTAAATAAGATATCTCTAAGTCTGTGTTGTAAGCCTAGCCATCAAAGATGTTGCGAAGATTGACTACGGTAGCATGAGCCAGCTAGTGATACTAGCATTTGCCACAGCTCCCACTGATGTTTAGCTGCGAAGCTAACAAGACAGTGCACTGTCTAGGTTACCCACACCGATAATCGGTATTTCCCAATAAGTGGAAACAAAGTATAATGTATGAAATATTCCCGATACTTACGCAAATATGAAACGAAATAATTCCGTTGACGTTTTCTCCTGTTTTCATTCGTTTTTTAGCTTGCTAGCCACATCCAAGGATACAGCCTACGTTATGTCGCTTCAAGGTACGAATACAACAGGCAGGGGCGTCACATCGTAAATTAGAAGCTTCTGATTGGGCCAGATCTACTCCCATCCCATAAACCTCCCCGTAAATAAAGGACGATCTGCTCTAGTAATAATAAACATATTATTATCTAATTATTATATTTGACAGATATATGGTACAACCTCAATATTAAAATGGATATAGGTTTAAGATACTAAAACGATTTGATCTAACTATGGTTTTACACTTATAGTTTACACTATAGTTTTACATGATGCTTTTGTTATTTATCATGTCAATTATAAACGGGTCTGAGATAATCTGGCATGGTTAATTTTATTATTATTAGTATTATTATTTCAAGACACACTCAAGGATATCTTAAATTAATAGTCTACTGTACATAGGCAAATATAAAGATACATATAAAACATTTGGTTATATATACTATATAGTACTGGACATGGGACTATACTTTTTTGAAACAACATAGGCTACAATTAAATAAAAAAGTTTTTGGAAATATATACAAAAATATAATATTCCATGCTTGTGAGGATAGGGAAGACATAAGAGAGTGGAGTGGAACAGTTACATGTTATAGGCAACTTTAAAGAGATGGGTTTTTATTGCTTTTTATTAAAGGACCATTCCATGAAAACCAAGTCTTTCTAGTTGTTTTTGGAATTAGCAATGTCGATGTGACGGGAGAAGAAGTAAGCCTTTCAAAGTGGACTGTTAGCTTCCTGGTCTGTACTGGCTAAAAAAGGGAGAGAGTCGGGGAAACAAGCAAATGAGAGACAAGTGAATATGTTGCTATTACTGCAGTTTGTTTGGTAATGCCCCTATGAGATTATGGCCAGCTATGTAGTATACAAGGCAAGGAACTGATGTTGATCACCAGTACACAAACAGAAGTTAAAGTTTAATGGTCGACATTTGCAGATGACCAAATCTGTAAATCTAGTTTTTGATACACTGGTAGGTCAACATAGCATAAACAGCTAGTCTGCAGGACAGGCATATATATTATCAAGAATTATGCATTGTGCACATCAATAACTACATTAGATGAATATAGGCTATTGTTCAGAAACAGTAAACGGATTAGAAATAGGCTGCTTAAATAATGTTGTGTTGATTTACCTAACCTATACATTGCTCAATGATAAAGACACACTCGTGTGTCATAGCGAAATGGTATCCCCTGCCGGAAACTGATTGACAATTTTAGTACCGCGAATAATAACGCTTTAATCTGGGTCAGTGATCAGTCATATCATACAAAACATTTAACGTTATGTCAGTGATAATAACAAAGATAGAATATGTTTTTGTTTGACTTTAACGTTTCTTGTTTAACCGAATATCACTTTGTGTTGTTGCTAGCAGCTAGCAGCTAGCCACATATCTATCATAACCCTGTACCGTAGTGGCAAAAATGGCTGCGGTTTTGTGCTATGCTTTGTGCTATGCTTATTGGTACATGGCTGTTTAGTGAGCAAGGATGGCTGTGATGTTGTGTTATGATATAATTTAACCTTCATTCATTAAATAATGTGCTTAGATACATGGCTGGTTATCAAAACGTACCACCCATGTTCCTTCACAGCCAGGGCTGTGTGACTAGCTGCTGTGTTTATGTGGTTGACACAAACAACAACAAACTACATTCTGCCTCCTGTATCCTTTACTGTAGTCTGGACGGCGAGGTGGAATTAATGCGCAATATTAACACCTTGAAAACACTGCTTAAATTAAAGCATGTGGTTCAAAATCAATAAAACTATGTTAAAAACGCGTTTGAGTAAACACTAAAGCAATCGTAGGCCTCACGTCAACACAGATATGTGGAAGTCGGGGCGGGGTGGGCAGTGGTTTGTTAAATTTAAAGCAACAGTCACTGAAATCTGACCGTTTTGCGAGAGTTGTGGTTGTGATCATGCTCTTCCACATAAACTGTGGTATTTTCACCTAAGCTGGTCAACTACATTGCTTTGAGAAGTCAAGGAACTGTCTCAACAAGTGAAAAGGAGCATGAAATGACTCATTTAAGTTTATGTGCAGGGAAAGAGTCTAGGGACAGAGCAGCTGAAGGCCCAAGCCTCCATGGGGGTGACCAGAAGCCCTGTAGAGGAGGAGCGGAGAGATCGGGAGAGAGTATATGCAAGGAGATTAGGAGAAGGTCAGAGAGGTAGGAGGGAGTCAGATTGTGAAGGGCCTTGTACGTGAGGAGGAGAGTCTTAAAGTTGATACGACATTTTGCAGGAAGCCAATGAAGTTGAATACGAACTGGAGTGATGTGATTTGTTGACCTTGTATTTGTGAGGACTCTGGCAGCAGAGTTCTAACTAACTGGAGTCAATAGATGAATTTGGTGGGAATGTCAGAGAGTAGAGAGTTGCAGTAATCCAGTTGGGAAGTCGTGGAAGAGAGTTTCAGTGCTTGAGTAAGAAAGTGAAGGATGAAGTCTGGATATGTTGATTCAAATGAATGGGTCGTTATAACAAGCTATTCATTTGATTAAGCTGTGTTAGAGCAGGGACACATCTAAAACATGCAGGGCGCTCTAGGACCAGGATTGGAAACCACTGCTTTAAATGGTCTCTCAGTCCAGTTGAGTATGCTTCACAATCACAAGGAAGAAAGCTGACTTGACAGTTGTGCAGAAGACAGTCATCGACTGTCTTCAGAAAGCCTCCAAAGATAATTACTAAAGAAGCAGGCTATCCAAATAAATTCATAGAAAGTCAAGTGGAAGGAAAAAGTGTGGTAGGAAAAGGTTCACAAGTAACTGGTATAACTGGAGCCTAGAGAGGATTGTCAAGCGAAGGCCATTCAAAAAACAGAAGCATCAAGAAAATTGGCTTCAACTGTCACTTTCCTCATGCCAAGCCGCTCCTGACCCAGAGGCAACGTCAGAAACGTTTTACCTGGGCTAAGGAGAGAAATAACTGGTCTGTCGCTCAGTGGTCCAAAGTACTCTTTTCAGACATTTTGCATTTCATTTGGCAATCAAGGTCCCAGAGTCTGGAGGAAGAGTGGAGAGGCACAGAATCCAAGTTGCTTGAAGACCAGTGTGAAGTTTCAACAGTCAGTGATGATTTGGGGGGCCATGTCATCTTCTGGTGTTTGTCCACTGTGTTTCATCAAGTCCGGAGTCAACTCCAACTTTTAGAGCACTTCATGCTTCCTTCTGCTGACAAGCTTTATGGAGATGCTGGAGATGGAAAATGTCATTTTCCAGCAGGACTGGGTATCTGCCCACACTGCCAAAGAAATGTACCATTACGTGGTTCAATGACCATGGGATTACTGTGCTTGATTGGCCAGCAAATTCACCTGACCTGAATCCCATAGAAAAATGTATAGGGTACTGTCAAGAGGAAGATGAGAGATAAGACTGCTATGCTGCTATCGAAGCAACCTGGGCTACCATAACACCTCAGCAGTGCCACAGGCTGATCAAATCCATGCCACGCCACATAGATGCAGTAATTCATGTAAAAGGAGCCCCAACCAAGTACTGAGTGCTTGCACATGAACATACTTTTTAGAAGGCCATATTAAAATTCCTTTTTTCACAGGTTTTATGTCATATTATAATTTTCTGAGATACTGAATTTGGGGTTTTCATGATCTGTAAACCATAATCCAGATTAAAACAAATACAGTCTTAAACTATTTCACTTTGTGTTTAATTAATCCACAATACATGAGTTTCACTTTGTCAATTGAATTATTGAAATTACTTACCTTGACCACAATATTCTATTTATTGAGATGCACCTGTACTACTGCTACTACTACTAATAATGCATTATATTATATTTTGAATGCTTTTCAGGGTACAAGACACTTTACCTACATTGAAATTATAATGAAAAAGCAAGACATATGAGTATGTCCGACTCTAAGTGAAAGTGTATACATTGTTTGCATATTTCATAGTAATGAGAGTTGGAAAATATAATGTAGTCCATTCTGAGAAATCTATGTTTTATCTTACGTATTACGTAGTATGGTTTAAAACCAGGTCAAGATCAAGTCATTGGTAGCATGTACAGTAAAATACAATGTGTTATGGCCGGTAACAGTATACTGTAGCACACATTGGGTATATGTTATTCCTCTAATAAGCACTAGCTTCAAATGTTTCTAATATCAAAAGAAGATGGTAAAAAGGTGAACTGCAGCCAATATCCATATAGAGCCAGTCTGTTGCAAAATGTGTAGGAGGATAATTGCAAATACTGTAAGCCTTAACAGGAGTAAGACTGAAAAGCATGAGTCATACCTGCATGTTCCAGATATTTCAAAATAATATTGTCAAACAGTCAATTTGTTGAAACAAGCAAGACAACAATGATGTGTACATCATAGATATGGCAATGTGGGAGTATTGCATGCCTGAACCAATGGTTTATTATTTGTCTAATAAGCTCTTACTCCCATTCCTTTTACTTAATTGTGCCAGAAGAGAAATGGATACATTTAACAGCAGTATCATTAAGGCCATTTCTAGCTCGCTGGACAAGATAGGAAGCTGCAACTGGCAGTTAATCATCTAAGCCAGTGGTTCTCAAACGTTTTTGTGCCAAGACCAACATAGAGAGGACTAATCTATTTAGAGTCCCACCCAACACCAAGTACCGGTAACATCATTTTCAAAAAACTTACCAATTTTAGCTAATGTTATACTTGTGCGTTGTAATATTTTTGAGCCGAGAACTCCAGAATCTGTGCACGCAGCTAAATAAGATTTGATCCAATCAGGAAAAAGTAGGCTATTTTGCCACAATCTTACTCATGACCAATGAGTGGAACAACATGATAGTAAAGCATGGAAGCCTTTAATTGATATTCTTCATATTGGGCGCTTGCAATCATTGTCACCCAGTTTGAAAAACGCTGATCTAAGCTACAGTGGGGCTACCAGACAACTGTTTGTGCTATACCAGGGGTGGGCAATTATTTTCACTTGGGGGCCACATTGAAGATATCAGAGAACTTCGCGGGCCACTTTTTTAACC
>JAODUH010040901.1:0-20673 GCA_027564835.1 Typhlichthys subterraneus | reverse complement strand
GCATGTTTTAGATGTCTCCCTGCTCCAACACAGCTGATTCAAATGAATGGCTCCTTATCAGGATTCTAACGAGCCATTCATTTGAATGAGCTGTGTTGGAGCAAGGCAACATCTAAAAAAAAAACATCTAAAACATGCAGGGCAGTGTTCCCCGAGGACCAGGGTTGGGAAACACTGCACTAGACCATAGTGCCCAACAGTAGACCTGCTCCCCCTCCCCTTGTGTTCTTGTGTGTCCCCCTATCGCCCCCTGGTGGTGTCTCCTGGTGACACAATCTCACCAAGTAAATCCAGCATTTTGGCAGATGGGGGCGGTAAAATAATCTAAATATTAGGGCTGTCATATAATTAAAATAACGATTAATCGCTTTTTCCAAATGCTTGTATTTATAAAAAAAAAAATAAATAAATAAAATCTGGCATACCTTGTTATACAAATATACAACTTTTGTTAATCGCAATAAATGATGTAAAGTCCGATAATAATCGTGATTTACATTACTAATAATGGTTATTGGTATTTGTTGTTGTTTCAGCTGTAGAGGACCCCTTCAACAACCGTCCCCCGACTCAACCCCCACCGCCCCCGCCGGCTCGACACAGCTTCGCAGACCCCTCCTCCTCTTCCTCCTGCTCCTCAAACACCCCCGCCGCTGCCCCCCGCCCGCTCCGGCCCTCCTCCGTGCTGGTGAACCCCGGTGAGCTGGGGACGTTCACATTCAGCGAAAAAAAAAAAAAACGTTTCAACTGTAGCCTATGTGAGTTAGCAAAAACCAATGACCACAGAGAGCAATACAAACTCTTGGCTAAAGCCAAGGATTGCTAATGATAGCATGTAAGAATACAATGCTTTCATATAATATAAACATAAATGACAATTAGACATGGTAACCACTTCATTCACTGTAAGATTACATATAATAGGTAACTCTTGTCTGGGCCGAGAACTACCTCCTCAGACCGTTTGTGTGTGAATTCAAAGCTTACTGAAAATCTGTTCTGAAAACGTTGGCCTTTGTTTGCTATTTTAAATGTACCACTGACCATTAAATGGCCACTCTAATTAATTATGCGGCTTATAATAAAACCACTAGTGGCTGTGCGTGTGTGTGTGAGAAAAATGTCAACATGTGCTTCTGTGAAAGTGTATTCTGAGGTAGGGCTGTGCGATAAAACGATATGTATCGTATGACGATAGAAAAACATCTACCGTCTTAAATGATGCTTTATCGTTATGAAAATCAGTCTTTACTTAAATACTTTTCGTCATTTGGAGTCTGTTGTCCGTATTTTGCGGGGATTACTCGTTGGCTCCAACTCTCCACCGCTGTATCTTTCCCTCGCCGAGCTCCGTGTGTGTGCGTATGTGTGTGGAGTGAGCCCTGCCCGCCCCACAGTGGAGCAGACAGCACGGAGTAGCAGCTCGTGATCAGATAAACATTGGTGAGGCAGATTCATACTAAGTCTTATGATTGATGAAGTTTAACCTGCCTGCCTACAAGTTGTATTGTGCGTGGTGCATCGCCCGTGCTACTGCTGCAAAGTAAACAAAACGCGTAGCTAGCTAGCTGGCAAAACACATGGACTTTACGTTGGGACATACAGCCTAACCAGGACGTAGTTAAAAGACGATGAAAATGTTCGATCAAACGTCCTACCTCTGTATTTTGTTTCTGTCTGTAAAGTTCCTAGAATATCCAATCTTTCAGACGAGTTATCTGAAAGAAACCACGCATGTTTCTCAACACCATGATTCCTATGGTCTAGTCACGTTATGCAGTCAATGGGTTATGTTCGCGTTCGTAAACGATCATAAACTACAGCAAAACTATGTAGAGACTATTATTTTTATTTGAACTCTGAGTTAATCTCCCCTGTACTCTGTGGTTCAGAGAGGGCGGGGCTGCCCCTCTCCATATACGCAATGTTATTTATATAATAATGGATGGATGGATGGATAATAATAATAATAATACATTTTATTTGGGACGCCTTTCTAAATACTCAAGGACATCTTACATTTCAAATACATAGATATAAAACAGTCATCTGAAATATATATATTATAATAATAGACATTTTATCAGAGAAATGTATACAAAATAAACTAAAACAATCAGGTGAGAGTAGACCAAAGGGTCAAATGTCATGGGCAACCTTGAAGAGGTGGGTTTTGAGGAGTTTATATAGTTCTGTGAATGTGAACACAAGCCGGGGGGAGGTTCATTGGATGACAAGAAACTATTTATTAATTGAATTTACAGAACTGGCTATATCGTGATATGTATCGTTATCGGGATATAAAAGTATCTATATCGGGATATGACATTTTGGCCACATCGCACACCCCTATTCTGAGGTGTTTCCCCTACCTGCCTGCAGACACTGTGTTTGACATGCTCAGCAACACTGCTCCCCTGCCGCCGCTCCGGAGACCACCACCAGAGGACGCCAGAGGGTCAGAGTGCAGCCATCTAGCAGCTATGTCAGGTACAGTAGCCTATATTGTAACCAGCCCGCTGTTTATCTCAACAAGCTATTAATAAACACGCTCAAGACAGATGCTCCAGCCATGGCTACATTTTGAACATTTTCCGGAGGCGTTTTTAAAAATGTATACCGTGTGTTAGCAACAATAATTATGTGAATTTGATATAACATCACGCAAGGACATGGTGCGGTGTTGTGGTTAGTACGTTTTTGCAAAACTTTTTATAGGGATCCAATCTAAACAGCGTTTGCAATATATATGTGGTGCAATATGTAGATAATGTAATAACCATTTAATTCAAATCCTGTCTGTAGTTCCTTCAAAATGAATGTTTAAAATAAAATTTAATTGAATTCATTAAATAAATAAATATGTCTTCTCAAATATGTCTCCTGTAACTAGTGCATATGGAGTGTCTGCAGGCACCTGCAAGGCCACCTAAGCCCCTGCCACGGGTCCCTCCAGAAGGCCACCTGGGCATGCCCCACAGCCCGGGCTCGGCCAGCGAGAACCTGGACGCCAAGATCGCCAAGCTGATGGGGGAAGGCTACTCCTTCGATGACGTCAAGCGGGCGCTGATGATCGCCCAGAACAAGGTGGAGGTGGCGCGGAAAATACTGCGGGAGTTTGCCTTGGTGCCGCCCAGGCTTAACCTGTAGGGGGCGCTGTGGGGGGCTGTGACAATGAAGATGTGCCTCTGAAGGACGTTTTGGACTTGTGGGGATCACACGGGTCAATGATGGGCGACAATGGGGGAGAGCGTTCAGTTCCGTGACGACCCGATACTTAGAAAGTGCGCGACTCCTTTTGGCCAGACGCTGAAGCCCAGTTATGGGCGAAGAGAAGATGGTGCCCAGTGGTTCCTGTTGGGAAATGGAACGGTTTGTAGATGACCGCGCGGCGTGACGGTACCTGGTACCTGAAGTCCCAACGTGCTACTGCTGCTTTACACCTGCTGTTTCCCACTTGACATTTGGTTAGAGGGCTGCTTCGATGGAAACGGGACAGTATTTGCAGCACTGAAAATGCCCCCCAGTCAGGTCCGCTAATATTTAGTCATTTGTTACTTTCATCCAGCAGGGGGAGGCAGACTCCTTTATGTTAATTGTTTCATTCAGTGCTCCTTGCCTCCTTGCCTCCCCATGTCTCCATTTCTTCCCTAATTAAAACATCTGTCAGTGTGTTTGTCTGCTGTTCCCACGCCTTTACGCGTAGTCAGTCTAAACAACAAGGCAGAAGATGAGGGCTTGTAGTCGGAGACCCAACACGCACGCTGTCGCCTTATTGGCCCCCTACAGAAGCACTCGACACCTGGCATCCGCTTTGTTGGCAAAGATAAAGAGATATTTTGATCTCCCTTTCCGCTCTGCCAGGTAATGGCGGCCTCCGTGTGTAGACAAAACAAATGGAGTTTGTTTGCTGTGCACAGGTGAGCTACATTCTTTCACTCAGGTCTAATGGTAAACGGATTAAAGCGACACGCTGTAACCGTAAACCTGGTGGCAGCTGAGTTTGGCACCCCTGAAGTTGGCCAAATCTCAATGTCCACGCTCTCAGAATCACAGACAGAACGCTGTGAACTTTAAAAGAACAATAAGCAAACATGGAAGCTGGCTTGGAAGTTGGTTTTATTTTTTTGTTTTGTTATTAAGTCTAACCGTGAAGGGATTGACAATTACCTCTTATCCACTCTGTCATCAATTAACAGGCGGCAGTTGGTCGCTTAAGTGATGCATTACAAGCATGGTGCACACCAACAACCGTTGCCATTTTCAAGGTCACATGGTCACAAAATGCTGTTTGTGCATATTTTATAGGCATCATTTCACCCTTTCACAGACACACACAGGTGAGAGAAGTCTGTGAGAGTTCAGTTCACCACAAGATGGACACTGAGATTGGGCCGTTGACATGCCAACAGTTGCCATATATTCAAATTGCCACTGAACTTGCTACAGCACATTATCCTGGCTAGCAGAAGACACACCGGCTCTCACGTAGCAGAATGTTTTTGCTGGCACTGTGGCTAAATCATCAAAATATTTAAGGTTCTGATAAATACGGAAATGTAGACATCCACACACTACGCATGTACGCGAGTTGACCTTAATGTGGACAAAGGGTTACCCCGTGTAGCTTTAAGAGAAGGAGATGGTAATTTAAAAAGTGCCACAAGACAGAGATCTGTGTCTGTCTGTAACAGTTGGAGCCACATCAGTGGGTAACCAGGCAACAACGGGTCTCTGTTGCCGGATGGGCTGGGAGGGTCCAGTTAAACGGTAGGGGGTGGGGAGCTTATTGGCCCTGGTCTAGGGCTAGTTCCTGTAGTCAGGCCCCTGAGCCACACAAATGTCACCCTGTGCCCCTCGCCTCACAGTCTGGGTTGGCGTACGAGCCGCCATGATGGTTGGGCAGTAATATTATCAGCTTCGACTCGCCTCATGGTGAAGCTGCTAGCTGTGATGCAATGCTTGCGCAGTTATTGGATTTATTTAGTCATCTCCTACCCATCCTGACTGGATGACACTTCCCCAGCCACTGTCCATTGTTATAATGTGCTTTACAATATGGGACCATATTCGGGACGTCCAGGAGTGAATTAGCCGGTCAGGTAGACCCTCTGTCTAATGTGATGTAAATTCATAGTGCACGTTTAAATAAAACTGTTCCAACTATAAGAGAATAGGGTCTGTTGGAAGATGAAACAATGGCCTGGCTTTTCTTCACATAACTTCTCCGTTCTCTCTGCTCTCATTCCTCCAACCCTTGTTTGTGTAGCAGCACTTTAAACCGTTTAACGTTTGTGTTCATTGGCAAGACCAGAAGCTAGAAGTCAGGGAGCAAAGACAGTAATGTGTGTCATCACCCGATTCAGATTCATAACCAAAATGCACATATAACAGTTTATGTAAATAAAACAAACGCATTATAAATCCACACAATCGCTCAGCTCCGGCTGAGTGTTCCATTGCAATACAACATGGACATCTTCTCCATTGTGCGTTTCTCAAACGTAGTTTTTACATTTACATGAGTTCAGTATAGCATTGGTGCTGTTGAATCAGAACCGTCCGTTTGCCAGAGAAAATCACCATTGATATTACATTCACCTTTCCCATGTTCCCCAAGTAATTCTCCATGTGACTACACAGATTGTCTTGCCCTTTACATTCTTCGCTCTTGTTTGTGTGTCCCAAACTGCCAAAAGGTTATCGGACTAGTGTGTATAGGCTAGACTGTTGACCCAACAGCATTCCCCTTTAAACTCCAAGCCTGATTTTGCACTGGTCTGTTTTATTTTCTCAAACTTGAAAGTTTCTGAACTCAGAATCGTGAATTTCATTAGGCCTCCTTAAAGGGGGAAAGTGGCCTTAGGTTGAAAAGGGCAGTTTCTCTTTCATCTAATTATGTTTTCTTAATGTCTAGTGACAAAACTGTGTTGATAATATGTAATGCATAGAGTAATGTGCAATTAATTTATATGTTCATAATGCCTTTTCTTGATATATTATTTTCATGGATAAGTAATAAAAAATACTTTTTTCACGATTTGTGTCAGTTTGTCAGTATTTTCACTGCATGCTACAACTCACTCACTACTAGGCCCATTTACATTTTCTTAGGTGGAGTTTTGGAATGTCTTTAGATCAGTTATGAAACTACTAATTAAGGCTATCATAAAACCATGGTTGTGTAGGTTACTTTTTAAATGTAATCCGTTACAGTTGGTAGTTACCAGACAACAATTATAATCAGTAACATCATACCTAATGTAGTAACATAATCTGATTACTCAGATTATTTAATGCCAAAACATTATTTGAAATTCCATTCAAAGCCATTTACTGCTTTGGCGGTGCCAAATCTTTTAATTTCTGTGACAGTGTATGTTGCTCGGGATCAGATTAATGTAGGACAATATTTTAATTATTGATTGACGTTAATAAAAGGTTCTTAAGAGGACAGCTGATTGTTTTATTCAATTTTCTTCTGAAAACGTCAATTTTAAATTGAAAAGTAGTCCTTTTTAAATACCTGTTATCTGATTCCACTATTTTACTAATACTATGTACTATATTAGCTGGTAAATGTAATGGATTAGTTTCTGCTTTTTTGTAAATCGTTACAAGTAACTGATTACATGCAATCAGTAATGTCCCAACCCTGCATAAAACAGGGTTGTTATGAGTATAATTATCCCCTCATTAATTAATGAGCTGAGGTCAGCAAGCATAACATTTGTTGGCATATTTTAGGAGTGTGCGCTACACCCTTATGAAACTAGGCCTATATATTAGCAGTGCTTTTTATTCAATGCAGTTTCATGTAGAAGTCATTAAATGTAAACTGTACCTTATAGTTGGTACGACTGAAATCATCTAAAAATGCCACCATGGCTTTGTAAATATCTAAAACATACAGAGGCTTTATATGGTGATATGTATGCTGGTTTGGACTTAACATTTACCAGAGGTTAGTAGGTCATGCAATGTGATTTCCTAAAAGATTTGCACAACTATTACTACAACTAACATTGATGAGCCTTTAGCTATCTGAAATATTTAGAACATGATATAAAACATTTAGGCTACTTATAAAAAACAAAAAAACTTTAGTGATGTAAGCAATAATGTATTGTTGAACACAAATGGGTGCCTATAGGACTTATGGGAGATTTGTTCCTGATTGGATTTCGTTTTGCAGTAGCCTACCCCTCACATACCACGAGGAAAGGGTTAAAGTGGCACCAGCAGCACCTACAACACGTTAGATGGCTGAAAGGGCATTTATAAACCACAAATGGATACTTCTTCTTTCCCCTTTTCAGGCTGACAGGCAGGTTGAGGTCCCAGAGCTGTTGAGTTTTTTATTTTCTTGTCAGTTCGTCAAGGCAGGACATGAACCTTTTCACAAACTTGATGGGTCAAAATGTGAAACTTAAAGAGGGCTTTAGCAATACATATTTAGAATTTTTCAAAATAGCAGCCTATAGGCTGCTTTGTTTGATTCTGTATATTACAGCAAATGGTTATTGTGTTGTTTAGTAATTTGACTGTTTTTATCTCATTAGCTCTCCTCCATCATACCCAGTAGGCTATAGGCTATTGTCCTCTGCTTTGCATGACTTGATGCATGACTTGATGCATGACTTGATGCATGACTGCACGTAGCCCACATGGGCGCTTTGTTAGACAGGTCTCCCTCACTCTCCGGTCAATTTTGTTGCGGTTCTTATGGTGGAACTGACAATACAACATTTCTTTTCATTGGTTTTATTAAACCTATTCAGCGCAGCGAATGATTAATTGAAAAATGAAGCAGGCAGGTTTTTCTTTTTAAACTAACGGCTTTAATTTATATGGAAAGCACATTAAACAGGCGCTTTTGGAATAATTTCCAAAAATGACTTCTATTGCAAGACATTATTGAAGCTGCATTAATCATCACCCAGTCAGGGTTGAACCAAACTGTGCCACCTGCAGGCAGCTATTCTATTCCGTGTTGGAAAACTCTGACCAAAGTCTCTGTTCCGCTGATGCAGGCCAGCCAATTCAGCTGCCTCCCTAACTGCCATTGGCTGAATTCAATGTAATGCAGAATATTGAGTTGAGTGTCAGATTATTTACAAAGGTATCAAGTTACCTGTAGTGGATTACAGCAGCTTGACAGTGTTGGGCTCTGCCTAACATTATTATTACTGTAGCATTACCAATGGGTGGTTGCAAAAGATAAAGACAAAACTGAATATTTCCTCCTGTGACCATTTTGTTCCCCAAATGTACACTTTATTGTCAACAGTACAAAACACAAGTCATTATTTACAACACTACTATATGTGGCCTTCTCCTCTTACCCTCTTTGGTTTTACTGCTGACCTGATTGTTTGAGAAGAAACAAAAAGCACAATTAGATAATCGTCTGGGTGCTACAAGGTGTTGGCCTTCTGAGTTACTACATCACTGTGTAGGAACTGTCCCGCACAAACCTGGCTCTGGTCTTGGTCTATGCATATGTCAGTGCATTTTCAGGAACACATTATACTGGGTATATGACTGCTGTCCATTTTGTGGGCAGAACCAGAAAAGTCACCATTTCAACACACCTAGTTTAATATAACTAATCTGTTAACTTCAACTTCGGCTTGTCATAATCAAAACCGAACTGTATTGCCTTCACTCAAACATAATTTTCCATAAAGTACCCTTTTAACAGCAAGGTTATTAAAAGCAAACAAAAAGTGTGCATCGTGTTAAGTTTCACACGAGCATATAAATACATTAAAAATAAGAGTAATCGGACAAGACACTTCAAAGAGAGACGAGGTATGCAATCTAATCTAAAAACCAAGCACATGAGGGATGGATCATGATTAAAACAGCAGACAAAAATATATAGAAGATGAGTACTTTGTAGCACACTCATAATTCTTCCATAGAAAAGAATGTATCACAAACATTGTGAAAACAGATTTGTGTGTAACATTTTTAACATTTAAGGGCAAGAACTGGGCAATATGACATTGCATTCCTCTACATTTACTTGAACTTTTGAACTTTCCTCATGAACCTTTTCTTTTGCCATTTCACATAACATCTTAAAATGCAACAAAAAGCCTTCCAGTAATCCTTGGAAGAGGTCAGTTATATGAATGCACGACAGAAAAAAAAAAAAAAAAACATTCATTTTGAATATACACATCAATAGTTAGTCAAGAACAAAGCTCCACTATTTCCTCCACTCTGCATAGCGGTCTAGTCAAGATAAGAGCTGCCGGATTATTAGTCCGCTGTCAACCAATCACAGCCAGAACTGACCAACTGATCACTGATTGGGTGGCAGGTCAGTGGTTTAAATTTGAAAGTTCCTAGACTGATGTGCAGAGCTGAACAAATTGTTAAGCTCCCAGGATCACAAGCTAATGATGATAAAGTTAAAGCACATTTACAAGTTGGTTTCTCCACAACTGACAGGTATTCTGAAACCTGATTTTTTCTTTTATTTATCACGTATTAGTCCTGCTTGAGCCGAACTGTCAGGGCATCCATTTCCTCATTGCAGTCAATGAGCAAAACAAAAAGAATATTAGGTAAGGTAAGAGGGTCCACAGGTTATCATTGGGGGAATGTCCAACTGTACTGTATGTTGTTATAGCCTGCCGATGTTAGCCTCAGACGAACCGTTGGAACAGCAGTGAGTCTTTTCAAACAATTCTTTTAAATTCACATACAGCGCACAAAACCAGCATGCTCAGCCAGCGCATATGCATGAATTATACGTAAAAACACGAGTCTTACAAAGTAAACAATTTACATTCTCTGAGACTTCAAAAACAAGAAAAAAAATAAGAAAAATAAACGTCAAATAAAAACAAAATACATTAAAGCAAAAAAAATTAAAAGACTGCCTCACCAGGCGAACAGCCTCACGAAACGCTTCAACTGAAAAAAAACGAGGAGCATTCACCAGGAACACGGAGAGAAATGGAAATGATATGCACACTGCATTATGGGAGCTGGGACTGTGGGCAGAACTTTGAACTTTTCTCTGCAGTTGTGCTGCTCATGGGGAGACGTGGGGAGTCTTTTTTTGGGTCATGCCAAGGCCTCTTTTGAATGCGTCCTGCTGCGACAAAGACAAGAAATACAGTACGTCAATGTGATGTCAAAATTAGACATCCACTTGACATTCTCCTTCACTACTCAATGTAATGTGTACCATCGTCATATTTGAGTGACATGTTAAAAGGTATAGTAAGTCATTCTCAAGAAAGCTTGCTAAATTCCAACTCGTCAAAACAAATTCACCACTTTTCCCTTCCATGCCTTAAATGTGCTCCCTCAGAAGCCCCGCCCCCTCTCATTGTAAATGCATTGCGAAGTCTAGGCTATTGTTATTGTGAGTGGTCTGCAAGTTCCTATGTACAGTGTTAATCCTTTCAGCATGGTAAGCTAGCGGACTGCGAGGAGCTATTTGGTGAGGCTTACAATCTCTTACTATACCTTTAATGTGTTTTGTTTTAACATAGAAATATATTTGACCTTCTTTCTTTTGTTTGGTCCCTGAGTACAGCCCTCCATGTTCACACGTTGTGGTTGTTTTCCTCCAGTTTCTTGCTCTCCTCAGACGTTCCGTTCTCCTTCTCGCCGGTCTTCCAGCTTCCTTGTCTGCAGTGGGGATACGCTTGGCTTAGAGACTGATGGATTTTCCTCCCAGCGGGATAACCTTCCTGCCCTGACATCAAAGTCATCCCCTGCTATCACCCCCTCCCTCCCCCCGTTAAAATGCCTTCAGACCGTCTCCACTTCAGCAGTGAAGGTAGAAAAACTAGCTTTCTTCAGGACTTTTAAAGACACGCTTTTTTCTTAATCAGTCATCCATAGGCTGATGATTGATTCATGATTACACTCTTTACAAAACCATGTGCATGAACTAGAGGTGACGTGCACTGTTGCCGATTCAGAAATAAACCCAGTACCTCCCATTTGTTTGGACATCTTACATTTGGTGAGGAATAAACATATTGCCTGACATTTGTTTGTTCGCCGTGAGAAATAAATGGTCTCACATTTGTATTTGATTTGTCCAATGAGAAGGGCAAATGCCAGTTAGGGGGATAAATGATATCTACCTCCAGGGAATGGCTAACTTAGCTAGCTAACTAACTTACATTGTGGTATTCATCATGTATTATCTTGTGTGAAATCTCCTGTTTCTTATTCCTTTGTTGTATTATTGTTGAGTTAATTTAATCATTCCACCCTTAGTTTTTGTTTTTTTATCAATTCCTTAAATTGGGAAGCACTTTGAGCTGCATCCATTGTATGAAACGTGCTATAGGCTATAGATAACGTTTAGAATTATTATTATTAAATGTGCCGTTGTTGCAGTCGTAGCTATGTGTGACTATTTGTGTGGCGCGTACCGTGAGTTCTTCATGTAGATCCAGTAGCTTATTCCAATCAAGGCTGCGACCAGTAAGAGGCCTAGCACCACGCCCACAATGATCTTGGCTTGGTCCTGCTCATCGTCCAGGGACCCTTGGCGGTTGGGAAAAGACACGGCAACATTCAGATCATTTCTGGGTGCCGCGACAACCAGCGCTCGCCCCTCCCCAGAGATAATGCTCAGTACGGTTAGCATTAGCATTCGTCGTTTAGCATTAGCATCCGTCAATAGCATTCTATCAGCTCATGCAGGTGGGAGAAAGGTTTGTGAATCCACAGGGAAAAGACGGGATTAATTTCTGGATTACTTATTATTGAAAGCCACATGTGGTCCAATATTCACCTGAGTCCAAATTACTGAGTCCAAAATATAAATTATATACAGTAGACTATATATTATATTATTTTGTATAATATATTGAATTATAACTAATTTTGATGAAACTCATAAACACATTTAATGTTTCCTCTACTCTTTCCACTGCGGATGACTAAACATGTTTAATAAAGGGAGAAAAAAAAGTTTGTGAAAGATTAGTTTAATTGAATTTCGCTATAAAGTAAATGAATATTTGACCACATTTGAGGAGTGGTTAAAGTGTTAACTAACTGGCCTGTGGGGGCAGAGGATGTCCCCTCAAACAGTTTAATTTGACTTTAATTCAGCGGCAGTGAGCACTCATCTCACAACAGTCACACACACTCATTTGCATAATGACCTAGCTCGGACAAGACAGGAAGAGTAGTAAAGCCAAGACGAGAGCTTGCACTGAGACACAGACGCTGGAAGACTGTGTACATGATGGGATGTGATGAGATATGTCTCATCCTCACAGTACAGTATGCTGTCGTGTTGTTCTACAGTGCATAGGTCTCGCCTGAGTGTCTACTGGGCCCCGCTACTACAGCGCAATCAGGAGCCAAGAAAGGAATACAGTTTATTGAAGGAAAGCTGAGAAAGGAACAGTTTGTTGACGGAAAGCTGAGAAAGGAATAGTTTGTTGAAGGAAAGCTGAGAAAGGAACAGTTTGTTGAAGGAAAGCTGAGAAAGGAACAGTTTGTTGAAGGAAAGCTGAGAAAGGAATAGTTTGTTGACGGAAAGCTGAGAAAGGAATAGTTTGTTGAAGGAAAGCCAAGAAAGGAACAGTTTGTTGAAGGAAAGCTGAGAAAGGAATAGTTTGTTGAAGGAAAGCCAAGAAAGGAACAGTTTGTTGACGGAAAGCTGAGAAAAGAATACAGTTTGTTGACGGAAAGCCAAGAAAGGAATAGTTTGTTGAAGGAAAGCTGAGAAAGGAACAGTTTGTTGAAGGAAAGCCAAGAAAGCAAGTTTGTTGAAGGAAAGCTGAGAAAGGAACAGTTTTTTGAAGGAAAGCTGAGAAAGAAATAGTTTTTTAAAGGAAAGCACAATCTTACCTTCTATCCGCGACTCTTCATTATTTACTGTAATTAAACATAATACAATTAGAAACGATAGAACAGACATCACGCATCACTCCAGCAGTTGTTGGAAATGCAAAAGGCCACGTTAAACCTGCTCATGCCGCACTGACTAAAGGGCCGCGGCGCCGAGCGTTCAGCGGTGGCATCGTGAGACGTGTTTTGATGCTGTCTCGCTTCTCCTCAGCGAGCCTGCCGAACCCGAGCGACAACAGGAAGGCATCGGAGGCCCTGTGAACGCTGTAAACACTGAACGCTCTCACGCGTCAGGCAGCGAGGCCCGACAAACAAGACAGCCTGGCATCCAGCGCGAGAGGCGGCGAGACAAAGGGAACGGGGATAATCACAGACGTGGAGAGGCGCGAGGTGGGGAGGGAGATGCGGTGGCGCGGCGTATACGCGTGGAATGAAAGGACGTCGGAGCATTAGCTTTTTACAGGCTTCTCCTTTGATGTCGCACGGTTTCTTTCAGCGTCGACGGCAGGCACACACCGCTGCTGCTGTGCTAAATGCTTTATCTGGGTACTGCACAGCAGCCCTCTGAAAGCAAGTTTAGTTTCACAGCAAACCTGCCTTTCACCGCTAGCAACCTAGCGGTGGCTCGGAACCCGCTAAAGTTAGACGACGACTGTGTTGAGCCCAGCGAATGGCAAATCGCACTTCAATGTCAACACGCTGCTAGATAATTCCAGTTCTACCTAATGCCACATTCCCTGCTGAATGGGTGTCCCACAAAACACACTAAAAACCATTCAATGTGTCCTGCAAATGTTGTCCTTTTCAAAAGAAATCCTTTTGAAGAGTGCCAGGTAGTGACATCATTGTGCGTGGCCTCAGGACAGAGCTATAAACGAGGCCCTCAGCCACATGGGTTGCTTCCATAACGCAGTCTTGTTAGGGTCTTGTGGCCAATTAGCTTTCAAAATGCACCTGGAAACCTTGGAAGACTTGATTTCCCTATGCGTTGAGCTCAAAGCCGAGTGCAACCTAAGATTCTGTGTCTTGCCGCCACTGCCATTACTAGTGAAGAAACGCCCATGGACAAAAGGTTTTCTGATTAGAAGGGTCCATCATATTGGTTTGTGGAAGAGAACATTGTTTGCATGCACAGTTGTGACCTCAATTACCCTCAATCGCGGATTTGTTTGAGCTTGACGGCAGCCTGTGAAAACTTGTTAAGAAAGTTACTTCAGCCGCCTGGAATGAAGACGTTGAGAAGATGTTTCTGTGTGTGTGTGTGTGGGGGGGCAGAGGGTTCCCACTTACAGGACGAGACGTTGATAGTCCTGAAGTCCTCTCCCAGCCTGTTGGTGACAGTGCAGGTGACAGTCAGGTTGGCCTCGGGCACCACGCTGATCTTCTGGGTAGCCTTGAAGTTAATGTAAGACCGCTCCACCTGCATCGACAGTCGGGGAAACAACAGCAGCAGAATAAACAAGTGGCTGGATCGGGGGGTGGGGGGGGGGGTAGGTGGAGGGAAGTGTCTCACAGGACTCCACAGATGTGTCGGGTTGAGGGAGGTCGGGGAGGTGCAAGAGGAGGATGGTTCTGACAGGTTCAGGAAAAAGAAAAAAAGACTAATTGGGAAAATACATTTAAAGTTGCCCGACAGAAGAAGACATTCTGCTAACCTCCTTTTATTTAATCTTCATTATTTAGTAATTTCTTCAAGTGTTCTTCCTGCTGTCGGCATGCAGGGTGGTGTTCCGTAAACGCACCAGAACGTCTACCAGAAAGTTATACTTGCTTAGCCTAACATGCACTACGCCCATAATGCTCAGGTTTAATTTGAACTGAATGTTGATGCTGAGCAGAGTACAGCTGAGGCTCCGCCCACCAGTGCAGGTGGGTGGGGTCAGGGCTGGTGGGTGTTGTCAGTGCTAGTGGGCGTGGTTAGGGCTAGTGGGCGTGATCAGGGCTGGTGGGCGGGGCCAGGGTAGGGCTCAATCATTGCCTTCATCGGCCCTGATCACCACACCTCAGAATGCTAACCAGGAAGTACCTTAGTGTTAGTGAAAATGAGAGCATAGTTAATTTTTAATACTAGATTATACGGATTCATACTCCTAATCCGTTGGTGGTAATAATTAGCCTAAAAGCTTTGCCTTAAAAACATAACACAAGAAGAAGAACCCTAGTTGTTTGTAGGCTAAAAGTGACATGCTAGAAGCAGTAAATGTAGAATAATGATCGTTATAATGTATCTCAGGAGAGTTTAGGAAATTGTTTTAGGGACTATTTATATGGTGCTATTCTTCCATGTTTGACTGGTTAAGACCATAAATTGACAATCATCTGGTAAATGCCTTTATTCTTATGTTTTATTAGTGGTAGCGAATTGTCATTTCTGTTACAATTTCCTGGAGTAGTCACCTTGTTAAATTTTTAATGGCTGTTTAATGAATAAAATAGACTACTGCCATAAACCTACAAAGTGTTTGCTCCGCTAGACTGTTTGGCTATCTGAACTCCCACAGCTAAAACAAAGAATAGAAAATGCTTAAGAGTTGATTGGTCTGCTGCCTGCTGCATTTTGGGGGAATTATGAATAGAACAAAGCAAGCTTAAGAGATTGGCTTTTAGAGAAAACGCTGATGTTCTTTGTCCTTTTTATTTATTTATTTATTTTTTACAAATTTTACTCATTTGCATTTCACATTATCCACAGGATATTATTTGTTCCCTCGGAATTATGGGTAATGCATGTCATGCCATAAAGGGCCCTTTATATATATATATATATATATATATTTGTATATTATTCATGGTACACCTGAATGATAGTGCTAACAGTATGCACAGACACAAACCTGGTTAGAATCCTGCTAGTTTGTGCAGGTGCAAATCCCATCTGAAATCCTAATGCAAACTCACTTTCTTTGCCAGACATTGTTATAAATGTCATCTGTGTGGACATGTGTATTAACTAGCCAAATTCCACAAGTATTCCCTTAAAAGGATGAAGAACCAGGCTTACGTTTCTTGATGACGGATGATGACATGGCAAAAATGTTTATCATTAAAAAATTTCATGGGTTATAAACTCAACAGTTACGCTGGTTAAATAAATTTTTAATTGACATCCCTGGTTACTGTCATTCTAAGCATACATAACAGCTAAAGGGAAGGTGAAATATGTTCCTTTTTGTACATGACAGTTACACTATTAGGAGGTGCAGCCTGTTTGACGGTGGTGAACACAACCAGGGAACATGACAGATGGCACCTGCTGCCTGCACTGAAATGGTGGTTTCTCATGCTGCACCGTTGCACCTTTCTGAGCTGTATTTGTGCGTTTCAAACAGATCAGGTGAAATTAGGACATCGCTTTTGTCAAAAGCCAAGGATATTAAAAGCTCTCTATATTATAGTTCAAATATTAACACAGCAGCAAACTATTTTCTATGTAAATATCTAGTAGCGTCCTGAGCACAGAAGGTCTTCACTCCCTCTGTGTGTGTGTGTTGTAATCCGAGCATTGTTTACATAGCTGGCCGGCAGCATGTGCATGTTAGTGTGTGAGCGTGAGTGTGTGCATATGTGCGTGCGTGCGTGTGTGTGTACAGTATGCGTGTGTGTGTGTGGTCCACAAAGCATTTGTTTTGGTCTGTGATGCCGGTGCTCTAGTGTGACATCTAGTGCCAGAAAGTCATTAAAGGCAATGGTGACAAAGTCTGATCTCTGATCTCCCTTGGTAACACAACTGGTTATTAAGGCAGGCTCCTCAGTGAGGCTTGTGCTACTAGCATGCGTGCACATACACACACACACACACAGACACCTACGTGCGTGCTGTTGATGCTCCAGTGGATGACAGGCTCTGGCACTCCCTCGGCCTCGCAGGTCAGGACCTTGTGCTGGCTGTCGCCGCCACGGCGCTTTGACAGGCCTGTGATCACCGGCTTGCCTGGTGGGAGCACAACACCACGCTTTACTGTAACTTTACTGCACAACACCACGCTTTACTGAAACTTTACTGCACAACATAACACTTTACTGAAACTTTAGTGCACAACGCCACACTTTACTGTAACTTTACTGTAGCAACACCACACTGTCGAGTTAGCTGTACATTCATATGCACGCTTGTGCGTACACACACACACACACAGACCCACCTTCCACCCTCAGCTCAAAGGACTGGCTGCGCTTTAGGCCGACAGCAGTGACCTCACACACGTAGACGCCTGCGTCGCCGTACGTCAGCTTCTTGAAGTGTGGCTCTGCCGTCAGCCTGCCGTTCTGATGGACGCACGCACACGCACACACACACACAGCTCTGTCTGTGGTCTCTACGGTGGTTACCTGCAGTACTTCACTCTGTTACACCAGGGGTTCCCAAAGAGTTCAGCACACAACCCCAAAAGAGAGACCCAACAGAGACTCATAACCTCCACTATTAAAATTAAATAAAAGCCACACTATCATTTTACGGTACTTTAATATAGGCTAGTAGCAGAATACATCAGTAAAAGTTAACCGTAGTCGCAATTATGGCTAAATTATGCTATGTCTAATCGGTTTTAAATTGTATTTTATGTGTGCCTTGCGAACCCCACTTTGGGAACCGCTGTGCTACAGTGATTATGCAGCATTTGTTTGTGCTATTTGGTATCAATTCATATACACCTTCCAAATGCTTTTCTTTAAAATGTGAATTATAGATCAATTTCAGGGTCTGTTGGAAAACCATTTCATTCAGTTAAATATTGAAATTGTATTATATTGAAATTATTTATTTTCTGTATTCCTGTGAAATGGCTGTTAGATACAAGATCATCAAGGTCATCTTTCTTCTACCTTGGTCCAGACCACTTCGGCATGCCCTGGGGCGCTCTTCTCCATCTCCACCACCAGGGTGTCCCCTATTTTTTTTGAGACCATACCAGTGGGACTGAGACTCAAGTCGAGGTCTGTGGGGGTGAAGAAGACAAATGTCTTCAGGTCTCAGTGTCTATTCACATTTACACACACTTAATTGTGTGCGACACAAAGCTGCTAGTTTGTAGCCATCTTGATGCATGTTTGCTCGACAAAATATTCCTCTTTGGGTTTTAGAGATTCAGTCGGTGCACTCTCAACACACACACACGCGCACACTCACACAGACGCGCGTGCGCGCGCTACGCTTTTAAATAATTTCCAATCCAGAAAGCTATTGTTTCACATTCCTCTGTAACAAACTCAATTTAAACTGCAGAGGGCTGAAAAGCAAAGCTGTTGTTTTAAGACAAGGAGGACACTGTGAAGCTGCGAGACGAGAATAGCGGAGAGTTAAAAAAGAATTTTATTACAATCACAGGGCCCATTTGAAGTGAAGACTGGGGTTAGACACACCTGGGAACCAGGGACTAATTACTTGCGGGAGCAGCAATGGATGCTAGTGCGGAGAAAGTGCTTATCTGAGCCGGGGCTCCTCGCCCACCCGGAACAATGTTGTGTCACTTCAACTCAGAGGATGTCAGGAATTTCTAATTAATTCTCCTCCCTTTTCCCGGCTCTCCCGGGCTACCGCCCCGGCAGCAGCGGGCTCACCGCGTTTCAATTTGATTAGCGTGACTTTGCTCCCATGACCGCGTTTACAGTGAATAAAAAGCATTGTATCTGCACTGCAGAATGGAAGGTATGACTCGGTTAGGGTTGCCTTTGCTGCTTTGGGCAGGGGAGGGCCTGCGTTCTCTTGCACCCCTGGCTATCGCTTGGAGGGATACTCACAGCTGACGGAGATGTCGTGCACCGCCTCCTTGTTGTCGTCCACTAGCGAGCACTTGTACTGCCCGGTGCTGTTACGCGTCACGACGCCCAGAGCGTACGTGTCAGACTGGACCAGCTCTTTCTGGCCCTGGTGGGTAAGAGGGTTATTGGCACCTATATCTTATGTGTGTGTGTGTGAGAGGGTTCATGGCACCTTTATCATAGTGTGTGTGTGTGTGTGAGGATTAATGGCACCTATATCTTAGTGTGTGTGTGTGAGAGGATTAATGGCACCTATATCATTGTGCGTGTGTGTGTGTGTGTGTGAGAGAGGATTAATGGCACCTATATCATAGTGTGTGTGTGTGTGCGTGTGTGTGTGTGTGTGTGAGAGAGGCTTAATGGCACCTATATCATAGTGTGTGCATGAGGATTAATGCAGTTATAGTGTGGATGAGTGGATTAATGCAGATAACATGGTTGGTGAGAGGATTAATGCACACGTCATATTAGCTGATCATATCTTTTTTGACTCTACTAAATAGAACAAGGCATCATGGCCGACAGCCTGAAGACGCCCTGCAGCCTACCTTGATGTAGAAGTTGAAGCTAGCGGGCGGAGGGTTGCCGTCTGCTTGACACTTCAGCGTCACATTGACGCCTTCTGTGATGGGGTCCTTGGCCAACACCTGGAGAGACACTTTCTCCGTCGGATCTGAGGTGGGAAAATGGATTATAGATTATAGAATAGATAGTTTGCTATATACAAGGAGGGGGAAAGAGATAGTCAACATGTCTCTTGGCATAACATGACAATTGGGTCAGCCTTATTAAATTAGATGCTGGCAAATTGGCTTGCTGAGGCAGTGAGAAATAGTCTAGCACAGATTCCCCTCACGTCCAGGAACAGGATATAAACTGAGGCAGACCAAATGGTACGCTTTAATACGGAACGCAATGATACCTTTTGCTCAGTAGAAATCATGAGTAAATGCTGTTTATTCTAGAATTTGCCCGAAAATGCAAATAGGTAAAAAGAAATCAGGAACTATGATCTTTGTTTTCTTTTAAGTAATCGGGTTAGACAAACATTTGCATGTGTGAAACACTATCTTTCATGAGATTTTCACATTATGAGAAATGTGCCAATATGTGTAGCTCACTGTAAAACAAAGCCAATTTCCTCAATACAACCATCAGTTTAATCCGATCTATTGAAACCAAATCAGTCTATCCTGCTAAGATCATTTTTGATCAGAATACCTGAATAACAGAATAACAGCTAATTCCCTGCTCACACACACAGGTATTATCGCCGACACAAGTCATAGTCTTGGTGCGGTCTAACCTTGCGTTGATCCTCCAGCGCACAAGCCTGCATATTCCACCTGCTCCTTCTAGCTCAACATGTGATCGGGGTCACCAACATCACGCAAGCTCTACTGTGTAATCAAAAACAAATGGAAACGGACGATGCACCAGCAGCAGCACCCACCCACACCAAACAACCCTCAGCCCATAACAAATACCATAAAAAACACACTACCCTGCAGTAGAGAAGTTCAGATAGCATATCATTATCCCTGCTGTTCATGTCTTCCAACACCTGGGCCTCGTGATAAACAACCTCCCTGGAGAAAATGTTGTTTAGGGGGGCTGTGCACTGTCAACGGTCTCAACCTGACATGCTCTAAAAATAGGTGTTTCGATCACGAACGGAAAAATATTCCACCCTGATACCAAATAAGATGAATCTTTGTACAGCAACATGTCAGGAGTCATTAAGACTTGTGCAACCAAGGCTTATAGGCTACAGGAGTCATTCCATCATGGTAGCTAATTGTAATCTAGTCTCAGCCTCTTCCGATCATCAGCACTACGTCAAATAAGAAACTCTGTGCTGAAAGTCTGATGCATATATCCTCGTAAGCTCCACACTTTACTCTCTGACTACTGTTGATATCCATTGGCTGTTAGCATTGTCATCCACAAGTATGATGTCACAGATGGTTTGTCCATTTATATACAGTATACAGTCTATGGTGACATCACAGAGGGTCTGTCCATTTATATATACAGTCTATGGTGACGTCACAGAGGGTTTGT
>JAODUH010040890.1:0-20677 GCA_027564835.1 Typhlichthys subterraneus | reverse complement strand
ATATATATTAATTTATATATATATATACAGTATATATAAATACATACATACACACACACACACACACACACACAATGAAACCGTTAATGAAATCGAGGGACCTACTCGGTTGCCATCTTGTTTAACAATCTACATGTCCGAAAGCCTGCCTGCACCCCATTGTAGTGTAGCAATAACTGTGATGAAGATGGCCCCTTCTCACAAATGTCTTGTTAGTAAAGCTGGCATGGGCCTTGCAACATTTCAGAACTGGCAGCAGCCCAAACAACCTATTGTCTTTGCAGTTTACCCCCCAAACAAGCTCCACATGGCAGAGAAGCTATCCTGAAGTGAACCTCAACACCACAAAACAGATTAGCTTCTGCCTTCACGTTTGATGCATTGAGCCAACATGGTTATTCATGGTTAATCGAGCAAATTTTAAATGATCATAAATTAGTCTGTATAACATGCGAGCAACCAATGGAAAGTGATTCACAGTTCAGGGACTTGCAAAAACTAAATATTTGTATGTACTGTAATCAAAAAGTTAAAATGCATCTACATATATTCTTTTTATTTTTTTAAAACAGGACAGGGTAATGAGCTGCATAAAGTATTTATTTCAGAGCTGATGTTTCTGCTCCGTCGAAAGATAGCAACCCATTGCATGACAGCTGACGAAAGTACTAGGAAGACATGATAATAGCTGATGATGGCGCACGTCATTTGTGTGGAATCTAATATGCGTTGTTACCTCACGTAATGGTACAACATTTGAATGGTCCCTGGTCTACCCAGTCAGAGTGTTTACAGTGTAATGGATTATCACACCTCGCTGTACATGAAGAGGAAATATGCGAATCACCTTCGGGGGAGGAAAAATAAAATAATCCAAAAGGCTGTTTCTTGCCCACGAGGCTTAAAGCCGAGTCCTATTCATTCCATTTCAGATGGCCCTTTATCTCTCAGATGGGAAGAATAACACAGTTTCCATTCTGAATGCTTTTCTCTCTCTCTCTCTCTCTCTCTCTCTCTTTTAGGATTTCCTAATGGAAACATTCATCATGTTTAAAGATCTCATTGGGAAAAATGTCTACCCGGCCGACTGGGTCATAATGAACATGATGCAGAATAAGTAAGTGTGTGACACCCCTGAACGGCTTGCTTTTGCTCTTCTCGCACACACACACACACGCATGCCGTGCCTCTTTGAGATCCCTACACTGTTGTTGCTAAGGAACGACCGTCAGAAGTGGGTAAGGACATTTTTCTAATGTTTGTTTTTTTTTTTTCTCGTTTTTTTTTTTCTCCTCCATGCAAATGTCGGCACAAGACCTCTACAGTGCAGCAATCAGATGAGCAGGCAGCGCCGCTGCACACAATCGCATGAATTATAAATGGCTTGGGTCTATACTGCCTGCTAATCCTGAACTTATTCTCAGCATCCCCGACACTTTTCTTGTCATGGTGTTGCTGTTGCCACAGTCCTGGTTTATTAATGCACTCTGTGCCCAACTTCATTTTGTTTGCATGTGAAGAGCTTTGTTGGGTCAGACTAATCGACGTTGGCTACAATGTGAATATGTCAATATTGCAAATAGGGCGTGCATGTGTGCGTGCGTGCGTGTTGATTGTTACGCTCGGTATTGTGGAGTTTCATTTGCATGTAGTTCTGAAATCTGAAAAGGTTACATCTCCGATATAGTAATTAGTCATAATCCGTTAAGAGTGGCTTGATCAGCAGAAGTATTCTGCTGTCCTTTATGTGTTTATATTTTATATATTTTATTTTATTTTGCCGGGGGGAGGGGTTATTCAATATTCTATTAAATATACTATATCTTTCTACTTTTTTGTATCTTCAGCATTTGCTAAGGTGTGATTGAGTGCAGGTTTATACCAGGTGCAGTTCCTGTTGCACAACCAACACTCCACTGAGAGCTGTTTGAGTCGATACACAATCTACCCTGCTCCTTGTCCATTAGATCACCATCACCTACAAACCTATTTGGTTAGAGTTCTTATTACTGTATGGTGATCTCCACCGGGTGGCTGTAATCAGGCATCTTATGATTGCTACAAGGCCCGGTTGCTATTGGAATTCCACACAGTAAACTCTGTCAACAGCCTGGGCCTAAAAGGTAGTGGGTGTGACTTTGCAACGACAGCCTTGTCAGATCACCCCCACCCCTGCCTGACATGCAAGGAAGCAAATCTTTGTTGAGGAATACAAACAAACACATTGGCACCCCCACGCCCCCTAGGGTTGGAGATGCACATCTCTGATGCATACTGTACATGAATGGTAAATGTTAAATGACCTGCATTCATATAGGGCTTTTCTAACCTGCTTGCCACTCAAAACGCTGTACAGTATTGCATCACATTCACCCATTCACACATGCATTCACACACCGATGGTGGTGTCAGGCATGCAAGGCGCCACCTGACCCCCGGGAAAAGTTAGGATTAGGTGTCTTGCTCAGGGACACCTCGACACTTGGTGAGGAGTTAGCGGGGTTCCAACCAACGACTTCTGGATCTTCTTTTATATTCTATATTCTATATTCTAGTCAAAGCGCTCAGCCAGTTGCCGAAGTTAAATATTTCAGCTCGATTAAAAAAAACAAGCCTGTCAGAGTCCGACTTATCTCGGTCTTTATTCTTGAGTCTGTTTGAATGCTGCAGGTGTCACCTGTCAGAAAAATAAACACCACATATATTTCTTACCGCGTGCGTTTGATTGGTGGTTGTGTCCAGCCTCGTCGTCTTTAGCCAACTTGACACATCTATCCTTGCTCGCATTAATAACTCTAAGAGCAGAGCTAGCTGGGCGTGCACAGTCCCGGGCACTGCTTGGTAGGCTGTGAGCACAGTGACTAAGCAGAAAGTGGCGAAAAGCATGTTAATTTATCAGTGAAAGATACTAAACTAGCCTGGTGTAACCAGACATAAAATTCACTTTTTTTCCATTGGGAAATGTTAATAGTTGTTACCTCCAGCTGGGCGTATACTTCTGGTTGATTTTTGAAACTATTGGACAGCCTTTAACCAATAGGCGTTGCTACAACTGTTTTGATTGCTTCGTCGTTTTGAAAAGCTCGCTTGACTTCAACATCATCTCATTGACCCACCCTGATTGGTTTGCCAGCAGGGCAGAGAGAAGTGATTGGGAGGCACAAGGCTATATATAATATTGTAAATGGACTGCGTTTATATGTGCTTTTCTAACCTTCCGGACACGCAAAGCGCTTTACAGTTAGCCTTGTGAGACCATCCTCAAGAGCAAAACTGCAACTATTGAGATCTCAATAATAAACTGATCTGGTCTGGAAAGCCTATAAATAATTTTGAATGTGTCCGAGTAGCAACTGAACTTACCAATCAGCGTCGTGTTTATAGCTATATGGCCATGGTTTACTCTTGCTGACAGCGGACAGATGGTTCATTCAATCAACTGACAAGTATTGTTTTAATGCGCCTGCCCCTTACAAATAGTATTGATGGATGGCTTCCCATGTCAGGTTACTTTACACTATGGCCTTACATTCACACGCACATTCATACGCCGATGGTGGTGTCAGCTATGTAGGGCGCCACCAGACCACCTTGACAACCCTTGCAGGGTCTTTGTACTGTAGATTGTACCAATCCCAGCAAGGTGGTTACTGAGTCAAGGAATCATATTCACTTGATGAAATACATTTAAAAAAGTAAAACAAAACTAGTTTAAAAAAAGTATTTGTGAGACAAATACAAGCATTGTTGGGTTTTCTAATTATCAGTCGTGGTTTGTAGCGTTCACTGACCCCATCAATCGGTCCCTTAATCTTTTCTAAATGATCCCAGAACCACATATTTCCATCTAGCCTTATTGATTTTGATTGATTGTTTTGTTTTCCACAGAAAAGGTGTGTGGCATCGTAGCAAAGAGTACAAGCCTAAGAATGCTATTCTTACATAGGATTGCTAAAGCACTGCAAGCAAATGTAGCGCTGAGGTCCGTCTCGCTGGTGGTTCCAAGGGCAATTACAGATCTAAATTTGGATGTGAACTTTTTTTTAAACAACACCCAAAGAAAAAACTGCAATGTCACTAATAAAGTATAGGGTTATAAAGCCACATGACTCATAAAGCTCTTCCGTGAATATATCCAGGTCCTTTCATTAAGCGTCCACACCGGACAGTCAACGTATAGACAGCCGCCCACAGGGAGCAGCTGAGAGGTCTTTCACACCGCAGTGTCTCCACATTGTGATGGCTCCACTAATGAGATGGGCATTTGCAGTAGCAGCCGAGCTCTTTAGCTCCCACTCACTTCCTATTCTCCACCCCTCACTTCTTACGTCTCCCTCCCAGTAAGCTGATTTCCCGGCTCTAATTGCCCCAGGGGGACGGCAGCGTCAGGCCAGCTTAACCGTTGACCGTCATTTACCCAGAGACGGCTTTCAGCTAAGGATGCGCGCTTCCCGAAATGACGACGAATGTGAAGTGTGAGTAATGTTTGTTTGCTAAGGTCATGCTTGACTGAGAACGTGATCAATGTTTCCGCTGACACTGATCTGTCCAAGGCTGTGATCATATATTTCTCACGAGGAGTCTGCAACAACTGATATTTCAGAGCCTGCTGTACAAACATGCCAAGGCTTGTGTGAAACGTACTCTGGCGATCTTGAGGGTTTATTTAAATGTTTATTTAAATCGGCATCGGTGTATAAATGGGTGTATGAATGAGTGTAAGGCGCTTTGAGTGGCCAAAAGGTTAGAAAAGCACTATATAAATGCAGTCCATTTACCATTTACCATTTATTTTGGGTCCAACAATGACGGCCTCTTTTAGGCTTATCTCTTATCACCCAGGGGATTATGTCATTGTTTAAACCTTTGAATTAAAGAACCAAGTGAATTAATCCGGCTCACCGTCATAAAAGAGTAGATGGGATGATTTTGTTTTGATGCCCTGCGTGACAAAACATTTAAACACTCAACTTCTATGCAAGCATGGCAATATTCCCTACATAACCTTGGTTCTTATATTGTATGCAACATTTTACGTGCCTTTGGTCTAAGTGCCATTTACATATACCGGTACTTTATATACGTAAATCTTGATTGGGTGCAAATTTAAATACACAGGTTGACGGATATGTTCAAGCACTCCTCACCGTTTTGTAGCTGGGAGGAAGTTCCTTGTACCACTTTTTTTAATGAGACAACAGCTGTTGCCTGATTTGTATAGTCAGCTAAATATGCTCACCAGCTCTGGGCAGCTAACTTTTAAGGAGCTGTGTGTGCATCACCCTTATGGCCTATGATTTGCTGAATCACTGCATACTAATTGCAATCATGAGCCTCAGTTTACAAATTGTTCATTGACATGATGTTACCACACAGTCTTAAAGCTAAACGCTTTAAAAACCTACATTAACAGACATATAATTTGATTGTGATTTTATCCTGACATTGAAAGAACAACTTCAAATAATGTTAATTTGCTGTATTAGCACCTGAATTATGATGTAGATATATTTTATATATTCCCTACGGTTTTAGGATAAGTTTAACTTGGTGCACCCAGTCAGTATGAGATAAACTACCCATCATGTTGTATTACCAAATGTAATTTGTATTACACAGTATTATTGTATCAAATGTATTTTAAAATGCATGCATTTTTTGGAATGCGGCTCATGCACACATGATCCATCCACCAACAAATACTTTTCTGTCAAATACATCTCAAATGTTTTCCTTGAGTAGGACCACTTTTAAGTTAAATATCACGGAGGTAAAGCTAAAACCTTCCTAAAAACCGTGAATTGCCACAGACGAATTCTAAATCCAGTTTATCTTGACACTAATTATAGTGGGTGTAAGAATAGTTTGGAAGATGAATCGGAGGCACTCTGCATGCCCAGCATGGCAGAAGATAAGATGAAAGCTGGTGTGGCTGATGTTTAACTCCGTAACCCATGCCATCAATCCCACACTGACTCATTAGTACAAGTTTTCTGAATATGGTTGGCTGCTGGCTAGAGTGCTTCCCCTGATTAATCAACACCTGCAGGGCAGCTCTTGAAGGCAGGGGTGAAGAGGGAACCATATCAGTGAAGCTGTGTGTGTCAGTGTGTCCATAGGGTTGCACGATATTGTAAAACAAAATAATTTGATATTGATCGTGAAAATTGCAATATTGATATTAATTTCGATATTTTTAAACATAAGTAAAAACAACCATGTGCAGCAAAATGCAGCAAAATAGATATACAGATATAGAACATATCAAAACACTGTCAGTCATATTGGACTGTACAACAGTAGTTCCACGCTACCGAGGAGGCATTCTTTCTGGCCACGGTTTCCTCTTCCATCCCTATTATGTCCCCAGCCACGCATCTAACTTTTCTGTCTAAATCAAACACAACTCAGCCAAACAGCCAACGGACGCATTTTCAACATTTACGATATATTACGCAACGTAATATTGCGATAAATGATACTGAGTCAATATATAGTGCATACCGTGTTCCCGCATGGGGAAATCTGGTACCACCTGACTTGTTCTGGACCAGCTTTATTAAAGAAGAGCATGTCAGTCTAAAATGTGCCCTTTAATTTTGGATTGGATTGAATTGTTTTTCTGGGATTCTTTTGAGCACTGTGTGGGGACATGTGCACACTCCAATTGATTGATAGATTGTGGATTCATATATTCAGTTCTCAGCGTAGCTTTGCACAATTGTAACCCGGTAATGAAAAAGTCGGAATTATCTAATGGATTTCTTTCTCATTTGGAATTATATTGTTCTTTATGGCCAGGTGCTGTTAAATCAACCAGTTATATTGCAGTGAAGGAGGTGTGTGTGTGGGGGGGGGGGGTTCAGGGCTTTTGTCAGTCCTGTTTTTATCAGTAATGTGATGTTCTATGTGGTCTTCCTTGTATGCTAAACACCTGATTGGTTATTCTGCTTTAACAAGAATACGACACCAGTATCTGATTTATGTACCACGTGAGTTTGCACATACAGTAGATGGAAGGGCATAGCGTACTTGGTGCGGTAGCTAGGTTAGAATATAGAATAGTACAGTAGAGCTTGAAAGTTACACTGTAAAGTACAATCCTACTTTAACATTAAACGCTGCATTGCACAGAAACCCTATGAGAATTGTGGTTTTAGCAGCAGGATTAGTGATAGAATTACGTACAGGGATTGGTGTTTCAGGTGTGTTTCAGAGAGAGAGCAAGAGAAGACCTTTAGAGTGAGTATACTGTATGTTCCCTTTCACAGGAACTGTGTTCTATTTCTTATGGTACTGATGGTGTGCTCATGGTAATCCAATCAAAAAAACTAAACAATGGCTGAGAGGTCAAAACAGCGCCCTTGACCCGCCCCGTGGGGTATAGATAGCAGCTCTCTCTCTCAACTTCCTCTGTTCTTGCTTCGCGTCCACTCAACAAGGAATCCTTTCGAATCAACCTACAGTACATGCAAATATTTAGTATTACTCATAGAGTTTACGTATACTCTTTAGAGTTGGTGTGTGTTTTGTTCAACTCACCAACTCTGAGAGCCTGTGAGTTTAAAGAAGAGCATGTCTGTGTAGAATTTGGCTAAGAAACGTACGTTTCTGTAATAGTTTAACCGAACAAGTTCCTATATTGTCCAGGGGACTTGCGTGCTTCAGCAGCTGTGATCTCGCCCTGTAAGTTAGCCTCTGGAAAAGGGTCAGTGGAGGAATTAGAACATTGGCTATGATATTTCTGAAGTTAATGTCGGGCTTCACCGAGCCATAGTGAGCAGAGAGACCTCCATTCCAACCGTTGGTCCGGGGATGTACTGTAGTGTAGGCCCTGCGTCAGCAAGTATGTGACTTGCTGGGGTGCCTTTGAGACCGGCACCGCTGTCTGAGCCCCTGCTCTGAGCCTCTCCTTTCCCTCGGGGGTCGTCTGGTGAAAGTGAACCTCCATCAGCGGTCAACAGAGCATCACAGCACTGCGGTGGACTTCACTCACGATTCCGCTGCATTTTATATCTGACTTCGCAGTCTCTGCCAAAGCATCATGTTTATCATGCAGTACAGATGTTCAATATCCATGAACATCCACGTACAGTACCTACAGTACAGTATTTTATCAACTATATTCCAGGAAGAGTCAGCCCCAGTTTGTTCAGTGTCTCCAATACATTGTCTAAATACCTTATCCTGCCAATGCGAAGTGCTCTTTTACTCAGCTTCCATCATAAATTGCCAATTTCACAGTTGTAGAGCAGAGTCCTACTGAGGTTAGTTTAGTACTTCACTAACCACCGCTAGACCTTGTTATAACCACAGTATACTCTTTAGCTATTCCTTTTTACGTTGCCGCATTATTATTATATTGAGACATATTCATGACAATGAATCATATTGATAATGTTTTAATTGTGTAACAATTTACTGTATGCATATATGTGAAAGCCGTGAGAACATTTCTCGTATAAACTGTTTGTTTTAAAATGCTGGACGAGCATTGCGGTGCGTCTTTTTGTTTGACAGATTAATTGTTGGACGATCCGATCAGACACCTGAAATGAAGGTAATCTATTTTAATAAACTGGTCTTGTGATGAAGGAGTTTGACCTTGCCTTATCATTGTGTGCACCAGCTATCCATCGTTTTACATGCAAATGGGTTGTGATCATAATCCGGGATGCTCTCTAAACTCAATTAGCAAGTATGAGCTGCTGATATGGCACATTAGCATATGTTATACCAGTCTGTGTTTGGGGATCTCAACAATGTGCCGTGTGAAGTTTACTGCCGAAAAATATGCAAGTGTATAAAAAGAAAATTGTCTGTACTCATGGCCGGGGGAAATGTGTTTGAGTACATCCGTGCATCTGTAATAATGAAAACATTTTCTGACAACCAGTTTTAAGGAGCATTATTTATCATAATGATAGTCTGTTCAAAAGCATCTCAGTGGCTTAAAGTTGCACAAAGCGAGGTTATAGCACTGCCTAATTAAGGAGACGTGGGGTTTTTAGTGTCATAAGAAAGAACCAGCCAACACAAGCGATGTTTCTGGAAATGGTTAAAACAACCTTGATTTTCTTGCTGAACTTTGGATAAAACTGCATCGTAAAACAACCTGTATGTGTGTCTGTATGTGTGTGGGCATGGGTGGGTGTGTAATATATACATATATAATTATATTTGAGGTTTTCCTACTTTTAAAAGCCTTCCCAGAAATATGGCGTAATAGGACCTAGAAAGCAATCACTACACTTGTTTGGCATCCATTTGATTATGTTAAGAGCAGTTTCGTTAATCACCCAGTAATTAACTATTGCTTGTTGTAATGAACCTACCTAATGAACCTGTATAAAGCGTGACTTTGTTTTAATATTCCCTATGTGGCTGTGCACTTTTCCCTGTGCATCATAATGCTTAGATAATGCAGCAAACCAGCCAACCATGAAACCTCTGGCATTTGCACTACATTAAGACAGCAATGAATCTAATGAATGCATAATATTTATTCAATATTGAAACACTGTTCAAACAGTAATAATAGCATAATACAAGGTAATAACACAATCACATTTAGAGTTCTCATATTATTCCTAGTGAATGGTTGTGGGTTTGAGAAAGCATCCCAATTCATTAAATCAAGGAATTATCCTAACATCCCAAAATCTTTTTTTTTTTTCTTTTTCTTGCTATTATCAGAGTATTATTCAGGGCCTTCTCTGACAAAGAGGGAGGCCATATACTATTTTCATCACTCGCTTGTTAAGGTCTTGACTCTAAATAAAGGCAGGGTTAGTCACTCTCAAGAATGCTTCCTAACTTCGAGCTCAAATCAAAAAAATATCCCTCTGCAGCGATGCCCCACACATTGAAACACATTGTGAAGCAAAGCGGCTTTGTTGTTCTGAGCGATGTTTGGAGCATTATTTATGTCCCCATTTACGGATCCAGGACTGTGTAGAAGAAACAGATTATTGTATCAACACGCACAGAGAACGGTAACATAGCGAAATGCAAGGAGATATTTGGTGAAATTGACAAAAAGTGTATTAGCTTACAATTAGCTTGCAGTAGCAATACTATACAGTACCTCTAATGGCTGAGCTCATAGAGGCACCATTCCTGCGTGTTGGCTAAAACCCATTATGTGTCTGAGTGCAGTACATGCACACTGCTGTGCAGAGACCACTGTGGTCTGCAACATGAGACTGCACTAATGCCTTGTTCACATGGCAACGTACGTCATACGGCGAAAAGCAGTCTCGTTCCGCTACTTAAGGCGGCGAAGTAGTCATTGCAGCAACGCACGAAGATGTATGTCTCGTGGCCTCTCTGTGTAAGCACTTTGATAAAACTGCTGATTGTTATCATGATCAGGTATCTGAAACAATGCTTGGTTATGGATTGTAGCAAAACATTTAATAATTCACAGTAAACATTTTAGTAGGCCTATTTTTAAACTGTACAATAGTGTAAAATAGTATTCACGTTGTCATGTTCTGCTGAAATGAAACATTTATGTAGGAATGGGTGATTTACTACCACATGTTGCGATGTTTTTGCTGCGACTTGCCAACTTCCAGTTATGTGAACGGAGCAGTATGAAAAATGTCAAAGTATGACGGATCCGTTTCCTAACGGAGACTTCAGCCGCTAGGGGGGGGCCTTTCGACTCCAGTCCGTCGAGACGGTCTTCATTGACATGAACGACATCCGGCGCAACGTGGCATTGCATGTTGAGCGTTCATGAGAGGAATCTCAGGTCAGTACACACAGCGCCTTGTGTAGCATCTGTTCTGCTCTGCTACAGCTCAGACATACCGTATGGATCAGTCGTAACAGCGCAGGAGACCAGCGCGGCCATTTTAAAGTGGCATGAAAGGGTGAGGGGACTGCCAGCATTGGTAAGGCATTTTACTTAGGAATGGCGTTTCGCCTGTATTTCACCCCACATGTTCAGTGTGGAGCAGTGAATGGTATTGATTTGCCCGTATTCCCTGCAGTGGTACCTGTAAAAGCCAAGCACCTTGTTGACTACCTGTGTGATGTTGGCGTTGTGTCCAGCCGAACCCATCCTCTCCCACCTGAAGGTGAATCGCTCGATTGGGGGCAGGTAGGAGGCTCTTTGTTTGCCGCTGGACTGACTCCGTAGAGTTCCCCCATGCAGATGTGCGCGGCTGAGGGGGGGGGGGAGACCCGTGGCCGCCCAGGTAGGCAGACGATGGACAATGTGTGCGGGAGCAGTGGTATTTCTCAACAGACAGGTGCAGTGGATGGAAACACATTTCACCATTAGCCCCGACGTTAAGCGTATCAACTATATTGGCATGCTCACAGCTGCAGAAAATTGACTGAGATGCGAGGGGATGGAGGAGGTGGGGGCTGGAGGGGGGGGGCGGGGGGTGTTGGTTAGCCTGTTGATAATAGGCTGACTGAGTGCTTGGGGGAGGAGGGGGTCGGGGGAGGGGTCGCTAGAGAATCTCCCACTCCTCGGCCAGAGAGAGCCAGAGTAATGGCCTTCTAATGGCCCAGGAGGTGCCGAGGCGGCGGTTAACCTTTCCCAGATAATGACTAAGGTGATCCTTAGTATGTTAACGCGTGCCGGGCCTCAGGTAGCGAGGGGAGATAAATGTTGGACATGAATATTGCGCGCCGTTAAAATGTAGTGGAACCCACGGCGCCCGACTGATGGCTATTCGTGCTGAAGGTTGGTTAGCCAGGGCAGCCTGGGAATCCCCTGAGCCCTGGCTCCGCTCTACTGGAAGGGAAGGAAAGCGGGCTGGAGGAGGCCTACTCGGAATATTTGAATAAATAAATAGAGACTTCCCATTAAATGTGGTCGCCGGTGGCACAGTGGGTAAAGCGCAGGGCGACAGGTGATCCAGAAGTCAGGGCTTCGAACCCCGCCGACTCCTCACCAAGTGTCGAGGTGCAAAACCCCTAACCTCTATCTGCTCCCATGTAATCAGGTGGTATGAATGTGTGTGTGAATGTGAGGCTATACTGTACAGTGCTTTGAGTGGCCGGACTGTTGGAAAAGTGCTATATAAATGCTGTCCATTTTACAGTGGGTAGGGAAAGTTGCTGGTTGAAATTCCGTTTCCTCCTGGCCAAGCCAAGTGTCCTTGAGCCTAACTGCTCCCTCCCGGTGGTCAGGTGGCAGCACTATTGGTGTGTGAATGTGTGTGTGAATGGGTGAATGGGTCACTCAGGCAGTCAGGTAGTCATCTGATTGGCCGGTAGGTTGGAAAAGCGCTACCCTACAGTATATAAATGCCGTCCACATTGACTATTTTACATGTGTGGCCCTGCTGGAAATGGCTACAGTGAAACTTAATTTAGGCCTATTTCTGGGAAGAGTGTCGGGGTCAATTATACAAGACTTACAATGTACATTCCATTGTATTACCTGCGCATGAGCGGGCAGAGCAGTTGTCCTTGATTCACCTTGCCATTTTTCAGCGTGTATTCAGATGCGTCTTGATATACTGCCTCGGGCTGTCAGTTGTGTCTGAGTTTGTTTATTTTCCAGCAGCTGTGTGGCGAATGCTGCGAGCTTTGTTCACTGACTGCTGAATGAGTGACTGAGATTTAGAACATCAGGCACAACAAGAAACCAGTGCATCTAGGATTTGGATAAAAGCAAAGTGGCTTATTAGAGAATGCACAGCATCTCTGCAGTACGTTTTTTAGCATACGGTTTTAGATTTTGTTTTCTGCCTCTAGAATATATGACATTTACGGAAATAGCTATGTGTTTGTCTGTACAATAATGATGCTCACTGTTACAGATTCATGCCATTTGATGTATTAAACTAACATTCATTCCTATACAAAGTCTGACAATGTTTTTACTAAACATACAACATTTTTGTAACCATAAGTAGGATATTGGTAATTTAGCACTACTTTTGTGAACAAGTCACTATCAGAGAGGAATCTGTGACCATTTAAATTTGTCAGCAATATGTAAAACAAAATGTATAATAAAAACAAAATACTGGTTACAAATATGCCTGCTGTGAGAGGGATTACACAATTACACGGTTAAAAATACCAGTGTTTATTGCCTATAAAAGTGGATGACATTTTTTCCCCAATTAGCATGAGTCCTTTCTGTTGCAGCGCTTCAACACTGCAGGTTTTCTGCATTCATGCTGAAGTAGTTTATCTCCCGCTCATTAAGCTTGTGATCTGTCGCAGGATGCTAATCATATGAGGAGTGATGTCTGAATATTCTGCCGTCAAACAGCCCAAGTTGCTTGAGGGGTCTTAATTTCTGTGAACATATCAACTGTGCTGACTTTGAACTGAACTTGGTTGAATTGTGGCAACCATCGGTATTACAGTAATGACCTTTTTCTTTTGATCAAGGTGAACTTGACTATGTTTTAAAAGTTCACTCTTCGGTTTTTGTCTAGGAAAACCAGTATTGCAACACATTGTTCTTATTAACAGTGATCGCATGCCCTCCCTCACCTGAGTGGCTTGCGTTCCTCTCTACTCCCTGCTTCCCTGCCTCTACAGCAATATGCACACGTGCGCATAGTTTTGTTTTTAAATCATGGACCTTGAATTGAGGTGAGGACATTTTGTGTTCCTTGGGGTGCTAGAACATAATCGCTGAGTGGACCTTTTAATGCTCGCAATTCCTGACCAAGCAATAGTAGGTAAATACTTAATTGTGAAGAATTGTCTCATTTCATCCATAAGATTAAACACATCTCTTATCTCTCTTATCTTTCCAGAGTGTTCCTCAGAGCCATCAATCAGTATGCAGTAGTGTTGAACAAGAAATTCCTGGATCAAACTAACTTTGAGCTGCAGGTATGTGTGATGAAAGTCATGCCCGAAAATCCCATCCTCCCTCTAAAATTATTTGTTGTGAGTTATCTGTCCAGGTTGCACAGATTTACAAGGTAGAATGTTTGAGTGGCAGTCCAATCAGAGAACTAGGTCCTTCGGAGTTAAACTATAGAGCGTGCCAAACGATAGTTAAGATAACGGAACAGGTAGCATTTTCCAGCCAGCCAGCCTGCTGTATCCCCTGCAGTGTTACATTGTTGCAGACAGTGTTACTGTTATTTTACAACTGCCGAGTGAGCCAGTTCTTCTGGCTAAGGAAAAAGGATTCATAAAAAGGATTAGCATAAAAATTGTTGAGTGGGAACATAAATTACTCCGTAATGGCTGGCTATCTCGTTTGCATTCCTAAATATTTTAATCTGCTCTCTGGAATATCACAGCTCCTCCTGCTTACTTTTAAAATATGTCACATATGAAAGAATGCTAATATAGATAACAATTATACTGCAATGTTTTTATTATTTCCACCAACTTGTAAGGCCCTAGAAGGAAGGATTTGTTAAAGTTTGAATATGGTCCTTTCAATTGAAGCTATACTGGATGGAATTACTCTTTTTAGTTTATTCAGTTAATGTCTAAAATCAAGCAGATCTTTTGAATAGACAAACATTAATAGTGTGCGTACTGTATATGTGTGTGTTTTGCCAATGCATATGTTCATAACTTGTGTTGTCTATATGCTATGATAACGGTCCATAAATGTCCATTTCCGTTACATATGAAAGAAACAATACTTCTGACAGTGTTATTATTTAGCTCATCCATACCAATGGGATGTGATTGTTATTTACCAACGTTACTCAAATGTATTTTGTCTTACTTGGCCAAGAACATTGAAATATGTGTATAATGTAAATTACATAATAGAAGATAATAAAAGATTTTCAGGTTTCCATTAGCAGGGTTGACCTTTAAAATGGGTTCATGAAGTCACAATGTACCATGGTCATTTCTGCTTCCTGTGGTTATTGTTTTGATTCAAATCAGTCAGCCGTACTTATTCTTAAACCTCTCTAGATTTCAGTTTGTCTTTTACTCACTTTGCTTATTTTCCCGCTCTTTCCTTCAGCTGTGGAACAATTACTTTCACCTGGCTGTGGCCTATCTTACCCAGGAATCATTGCAGCTGGAGAATTTCTCAAGTGACAAACGGGCCAAGATATTTCAGAAGTGAGTACAGCGTCATCCCGGTAACATACCCATCAGACATGTGCAGAATGTTAGCCTAACAGCATTGATGTTTTCTTGATTCCCAACATGGACACACACACTTAGATACTGAATGTCAAGTGGCTTTACTGGAGGCTGTTTTTTGGGACAGCATGTATTGCATTCACCATGTATACAGTGTAATGCAAACACGGAGATTTCCTCTTGGAATTCAAATGCATGGCTTTGATTTATTTCAACACAGAAATAGTCAAATACTGTGTTAATATCTTTTCTTATTTGTCCTAAGATTTTATTTCCTTGTTTTACGCACTCAAATAGATTGAACGATATCATGTCTCTCTAAATATTTTGATATTTCACTGCCAAACTGTGAAATGTTTAAATATTGTCACACTCTATGAATATTTAAATCACTGGCGTTACTTAGTGGTTTACACCAGTGATTTAAAAATTCATAATTTGACAATCCACTATTGCTTTAAAGGAGAACCTGCTCCAATAATGAACTAATGACTCCACTAAGATTCCCTCTGTTTCAGTTTCAGATGTTTCATTTCCCTTTCACCACTGCCTGTATTCACAAATAGCTATTAATTTCCATTAGTATTCATCATAAGTCAATATCGCCTGGTTAAGGAGCCAAATGTGTTATTAACGCTTCCTGTGCAGAGCAACAGCATACCAACTCTCATCTTCATTTGGAGAGCGAGTGCCAAGACTGTGTCACTAAAGCTTCTATCACTCCAGCCTCGGCTTGACAGTGAAACATCTTGTTGGCACCGACAGGTGCTTTATTTCGAGGTCTTCATTAGGTACATCTCACACACAGTGAAGACAATAAACCGTCCCGAATATATATCCATCTCCGCTCTTGCTCAGGGCGTGCTAGATCATTCTCTCTGTTCTGCGAACCCCCATTCCTTTCCCTGTGTGCAAAAACAACCGGGGCATAGGCTCCTCCCACACTCTCTCTCTCTGTTTAAACGTGTTTCCGCCTATACGCGAGCCGTCAATCCCGCCTGCCACGACGAGTTAGTGTCCCTAACCCTAGGACATCGGGGTGGCCCCAAATGTACTCCACGCCTCTGCCTCGAAATTGTGTCCCAGAGCGATGTGTTAACCGGAGTGCTGTCCTCAACCTCAATCTGCCTGGACGGAGGAATTGCCCATCACCGCATGTGTGGAAACAGACAAAGTTTTTTAGGAGCAAGGAAAACTTAACTGGATGTCATAATTGATTTAAGAAAAAAGTTCTTGAAGGGACAAAGCGCTCCAGGGTTACTGAAGTAGGACACCATCTTCTGATAGCAGGATAAGAGACATTGGCTAACACGTGAAATATTCTGCTTTAATTGTGGCTTTAAAGTTGAACTGAACCTCTGAGGCTCTGAGCCTGACTCCACACTACAACTTTGAAAAACGTGTCAAGGAGCTGAGTGAGGGGAGGGGGCTGAAAGGGAAACCAACCATTAACATTAACATTTGAATTTGATGAGGTTTGAGCGTGGCGTTGAAAACCAGCCTAAGTGATTTTTAACGGATACGAGGATATGACGTGTAGATCCGTTTTCGGCCCATAAAATACAGATTTGTATAAAAACTGGAATAGTTGTGTGTCTCATCACAGATCAATCCTATTTCTTGGTTTACAGCTCAAAACCCCCCAAAAACACATTTTAGGAGGGGAGCTACACTTTAAATAATACATTGGGTTGCTGCAAATGATGCACATGCCGTGTGTTGATATCTCTCTGTTATGATCCCCCTCTCTTTGCCCCTCCCCTTACTGTCCCTTCTTGTCTGTTAACTATAGCTTCTTTCAAACTCTCTCTCTCTATCTATATCTCTTTTTCTCTCTCTCTCTCGCTCATTCTCTCTTGCTCTTTCTCTCTGACTCTATCAATCTCTCTCTATCTTTCTCTCGCTCACTCATTCTCTCTTGCTCTCTCTCTCTCTCTCTTATCTCTGTCGCTCTCTCTCTCTCTCTCTCTGCACTCCATGCATTTCCCTGCCCACTCGCCCTCCCCTCCCCTCTGACTCCTGTCCAGTCGCCATGGCGTCGGTGCGTCGCCCGTTCAACCACCAAACAAGCCGTCCATTTAGCAGCCAGTCTATTGTTAGTCAGCTTGTCCCAGAGCTTTCCTTCCCTGGGCTGACAGGTGTGTTGTATGCTCTGACAGCTGACAGTCACGACCCCTCCCCTCCCCACCGCTACTGTACCTGTCTCCGCTCTTGATGAAGACACCTCGCTACCCCAAACGGTGCACGCACGTGCACACACACAAACGCAGTCACATCAACGTGTGCGCACACACACTGACACATTGTCAAGTGCACACACACGACTTGCCAACACAAATGCGCCTGCACGTGCATGCATATCACATCAACGTGCGCGCATACACATCCTGACAAGTTGTCAAGTGCACACACACGATTTGCCAACACACACACACACACACGATTTGCCAACACACACACAAACACGCACGCACACACACGCGGTCGCATCGACACCAAGACACACATACTGACACGTTGTCAGTGCACACATACACAATATGCAACACAAAGTGTGCGCACGCACACACACACACGGACGCAGGTCCAAGTCAAATACAAACTCATGTTTGACAAGTGTACACACACATGCCAAACCACACATACGCACACACACTCACATTGACACATTGACATGTGCACAAAGACAACATTCCAACAGTACACACAAACACACCCACATACACAGACGCACTGAGTCAGACACACACACACACACACTCGTGACACGTAAACACACATGCCTCAGAAGTAGACAACATGTTTTTAAATGTTAATTTATGGAGTAATAGAGATGAAAAAAGACAATCTTACTAAGAATCTTTCTAATAATTCTACACTGTACAACTTCAGTATTTCACAGTTTACAGTATTGTATCTGTAATGGTTTGTAATGGAAGGGAGACCTTTTCTTAGGCGACCCTCTTCTGTTTTTTTAAACGTAGAGTAGATAAATGTGTTTGATTTTGGAATCTTTTTCCATTTCGAGGCTGAAGCTAATTTTATTGATCTAGGACCCAGCACCCTTGGTTATTTACTGCAAATAAATACGTTTTCTGCTTGGTGTTTTGTTCGTAAAATTTGGCTTGGTGAAACTTAATTTCCAGAAGACAATTCCAAGCAATATATACGTCAAGTGCTATCAAGATTTAATTTGGGAAATGCTGGAAAACGAATCAACATCTTTCTAACATTCAGTTAGAAGTGGTCTATTGAGCAACGTAACTCAGCTACTGCTAATTCTGCAGTCTAAAGGGTGGGGGGGTGGTGGTAGTAAAGTAAATGAGTTGACCTGGCAAGGGGACACAGAGGTGACATAGCTTCATTTTGTTAAGCATTCTCCACCGTTCCTCGCGGTCCTGTCGCTGTGTATTAGCACGTCTTTGGAAAATATCGGCAAAACAATTGATTGTGTTTCAGGTCGTGCCAAAATGTCATGGAGCGCGAGGTGCGGCTGGGAGTGGGTTCTAATGAGGTGATGGAGGGAGAAGCGTCACGCTCGGACACCACCCGCGCCGACAAGCTTCAGTCATTGTGCTGGCGCCTGTCGTTCTGAATGTTTTATTTTGACCACACGCGCTCTTCAAGAGAGAGCTTCTTATTTTCAGGGATGTTTTTCAGCCCCGCTCTCATAAGACTCTCAGCCCTCTCTCTGTCAGATATCACGTCTGTTTATAAATAATTAAGTAATGGCGTATCTACAAGTTGGCCTTATTTTCTCTTTCTACTCGGCCTCCATCACTCTTTAATCACTGATTCTCTCCTCTCGCTACCTCTATCCATCTCCCTATTATCCATTTCACAATCTGTGCCTTGTGTGGCTGGGGAACAGCGTGTTATGTGTGGTGTCTTGATGCACTATTCTGTGGACATGAGTCCATGAGCCACGTGTAATTGACCAATCCCAAGCCCTGCTTTTGAAGTTATATTTGCACCATATTCATATCACATGTATGTTGGTACATAACTAGTACATACGATGCATGTTGCTGGGATAAATAAATCAGGTTTCCTTTTTTGTATGTATTCAGTTATTATGTTTGTGTTTCAGGTACCAGGACATGCGAAGACAGATCGGCTTTGAAATCAGGGACATGTGGTATAATCTAGGTGATTTTCCAGTCTTCTGTTTGTCATCTTTCTTCAGACAGCTTCAGTTTAGATAGACATGTACTAAACATTGATTCTTTTCTGGCTGAATAATTCACCTTTGCTGACTATTGATGCGTATGAGGGTGTTATTTTCATCCCATCTGCTGAATGTTTTTTCAATACACACATGCCCACAACAGCCAACTACAAGGGAATTACAGTACAGTAGGTGCTAATTGGCTTTCTACAGTACAGAGCTCAGAAGTGAAGTATCTGAAAACATTAAGGTGTTTGTGTGCGTGCGTGCGTGTGTGTGTGTGTGTGTGTGTTTTTTCTTGTGCGTGTTTGCTTGTTTGTGTGTGTGTTTTGGGGTTGGAGGACAGTGCCCATATGTGCATCCCTTAAATTCTTCCTCTGACTCAACCTCTGCCTGCGTGGTTCCTTTTAATCAGAGTTCTTTCCATTAGATTAGACTGATTCATTCACCAGACTTTATAATTAGCTCACTACTATGTAGCACCTGAGGCGTTTTGCTCAGAAGTTGCCCACCTGATAAATGCCAAATAAAATGCTGATGGCAGATGATGTGACTGACATAGGCAGACAGATTATGAGGAGTGTTTCTTGTGTAGCAACTCCACTTTTTATGCCCGGGGCACACCGATTTGAAAATGTCCTGCCAGGGCCGGCTAACATTTCAGCAGTGATGTCCGTTAGAAGTCTGTTACATTGGGCGTCATGGTAGCTGCTACGTTAAGTCTGCCTCATTTCTCACTCCAGGTCCCCACAAGATTAAATTCATCCCTGAGATGGTGGGTCCTATCCTGGAGATGACTCTCATCCCTGAGATCGAGCTTCGCAAGGCCACCGTCCCCATTTTCTTCGACATGATGCAGTGCGAGTATCACTACACGTGCAGCTTCCAGCGGGTAGATCTGCAGCAACTAGCAATCAGCACTAAAAGTGGACTTTAAAGTTTTTTGTGTGTTCATGTACATCTATAGCTAACTTCTAACTAACATCTATAGAGCAACGCGATTGAATTGTGCATTGCATGGTATCGGGACATAATAAATCTGTTATTAAGGATATCTGCATTTCTTATAGCTTCCTATACTGTGCACTATAAGCTAATTTTGTTTTGTTATTCATTGATGATTGAGGTAACACAATAACAACTGGGGTTTTCCTCCTGGTCATGATAGCCGTGTTTTGAAATTGTGAATCTGATTGATCTGGTAATATAGCCGTGTAGATGTGACCACGGCAGGGAAATACAGCATGTTTACAATTACAATTATTTCTGACACAGTGAGAGGACCCAGTGCTAAATATATAGTGAAAGCGTTGTAATCGGCCTGTGTCGCTGACATCACATATCACTGTGGCATACTCTACTGTTCACACCTTGGAAGTAGGGGTGCACGATATTGATCAAATGTGATATTGCGATATTGATCATGAAAATTGCAATATCGATATTAATTTC
>JAODUH010040879.1:5663-20677 GCA_027564835.1 Typhlichthys subterraneus | reverse complement strand
CCCCCCCCCCCCCCCCCCCCCCCCCCCCCCCCCCCCCCCCCCCCCCCCCCCCCCCACACGAGGAGTGCCATGTGATGGAGATGTGGTACTAGAGCATGTTTTGTACAGGGGTAAAGGAGGGTGCGCTGTTGCATAACTGGAACGGAGCTTCTCCAATTGGCATGACCTTCCTGCGTATTCCCGTTTCCACCCGATATACTCTTTTAATTCTCTCTCTCTCCCTCTCCCTCTCCCTCTGCCTTCCACACAACCAAAGGCGCCCCAGTCACGATGGGCTGATCTCTGATGCACTGCCCACAGAGACCTCGGCTAGTTGGAAGCTAGCTTCATGCTACGGCTATCATAATGCTGCCCAGTCTACACGATGGGTCAGAACATAAGCCCAGCACATTTGAAACGTGGCACGTTATGCTGGAACTGGAATGACCAGTTAACCATATGGATAGCCACGGAAGCTTTTAAGCTTTTCTAAGGGTGTTTGGGATATTGGTTTAATATTAAAATGACATGTAAGAAATATATGTAAGAAAAATATTATACTGTAGCCCAGACAAACTTTTTAAATTGTCTGGAAATGTAAACACTAATATCTTCATGAGAATAGCCTGTCTCCCCTTTGGTTAAAGTTTAGCCAATGAAAATATTTTAAAATAAATGATGTCATCCTCAGTCAAAATAAAATGAGTAAATAAGACAAAATCATTTTGTTCACATCATTCATTGCTGAGAAGCTTGTGTTGTGTCAAGATTGGACACACCTCTGTTTAAATAACTATTGTATTTCTTGTGGACATGAGATGTGATGTGATCCACTGAAGTTCCCAAAGGGAAGAAATTCCACAGGATTTTCTTCCCTTTTATTTAAATAATGGTCCTGTTAGTTATCCAGTTGAATAGCCTGGGTGAGAGATGATGTCATTCCTCTGAATGCACAGACTAGCTTTAAGGGGCCTCATGCACCATTGGCACCGGTAGCCATCTTGGCGCTAAGGGGCCCAGGGGCTCCAGCAGTGTCGCTTGATGTCATGGTAGCAAAACCATTATGATGAGATTAGTTTGGGCTTGAGCACAAAGCCCTGGTGCACAGCATCCCACCCTCCTCTCTCCAGACTCTCTCATATGGTCTATTCCCTCTAACCTTCTTTATTTTTAGCAATACATCTGTCTTACACTGTCTAGCTCTTCCCTCTCTCCATCTACCATCATTTCTAGTCATTTTTCATTGTCCTTTCTTCCCCTGCCAGATTGTTTCCAAGACTTTTCCTCCTTGGCACACAAAGGCTAATTTCCTGAACTCATATGCATTTCAAAAGCTCTGGGAGGCACCTTGCACCAAGCTGTAGAGCAGTGGGATGACTGCTAAACACCTCCTCACTAGTCCTTGGGTAGCAGAGACGATGCGAATGTCTGTAGACGTCTACTCAGTAATCTGCAATCAGTTATGTTAAATCACCATGAGAGATTAAGTGGTCTGTTATACTGTACATGCCTGTTTTTATCCTTTTCTCGCTCCTTGCTTGCTGTCTTCCTAAAATGTAGCATGTAAAAAGATGATATTCTGCTGCTTATGATCTGAAATTAGTTGACATGAATGGTCATTCCTTATAAAGATATACTGTATTCAGATATTTCATTATGATCTCTTTGTTTCAGGATGAGCTGGACCTGACTGACAAGAACAGGGAAGCCATGTTTGCTCTGCCTGCTGAGAAGAAATGGCAAATCTACTGCAGCAAGAAGAAGGTGGGTTAGACCAATGCACTGTACTGTACCATTGCTCTCAAGTCTCCTGGCTGACCTTTTGTTAAATGACCACTCTAGCTCACGGTTTAGAGCTGAACTGTCGGCGAATGTTGTTGAAGGGCAGCTGCCAACCAGAACTCTTTTTGTCTTGGCTTAGCCACAGAACTCTCTCAAACTACCCGTTTCACGATTGCTGTAACATAAGCATATACTGTACACGATGACATACATTATTTCAAACACACACTACTACACAATACTTTGCACGCATGGCTTATATTCATGTATTTGCCAGATTTGCGCACGTGTTCGCTCAGCCACACGCTCACACGTGCAGTTTAATGTGATCCCTACCCACCATTCCAAACACTTTGCTCTCCACATCTCACTCACTCTATTGACAAGTGATTTTCTAATTTTCAAAGTAACACGTTAACATGCCATCAGCTCATAGGACATTCTGTAAGGCCTCTATTTCACCCCTCACTTCTCTTATGCCCGGCCGGGCCGGCTCTCCACAGCAACTTGGTTATGTGGTCAAATATTCACCAGGAAATGATATTCTACTTAGAATTCAGCCCATTTCTTCACAGCAAATTGAATAAATGGCCCTAAACCCTCCCCTGTGTCTCTTTGCTAATTTGTTTTTGGCTGAGGCATTTGTGTTTGAAGCAGGATCGGTTAAAGACCAAGATTTGTGACCCCCTCTTCTCTTATTCCACGGGATGCAGGCCAGGCAGATTCAACAGCCTTTTAAAAAGGAGTAAACATACTGTACAGTACGCATCATAATTTTTTCTTTTTCTTTGGTTTGTCTATGTGTAGATTTGTGTAAATGTACAGGTACCTGCATTATGTTTCTGCATATGCAATCTGGAAACATGTACTAGTGGTTATATAACAGGGATGTCAAGGCCTGAATGGAGGCTGGGACACTAAAGATGTTTAGAATAAATTGGCAAAGGGTTGAAAATGAATATTTATGTGAACTATAATCTTCCATTATGTAAATCAAGATAACCAAAGGATTTGCCATCTATTATGCCCTGAATACAGTATCTTAAACTATTATGTACAGTACAGGTCAAATCTAATGAAAAAAATCAAAATACAAGCTATGCTAACATTCACTATACCCTTCCATATCACTTTTGAATATCTCAGTGCAGTGACCACAGATATTTATAAAGACTCTTTGTACCATAATGTAGGCAGTGGAAACAATGTTTTGGCATCAACCTGCACAAATTGGAACAGAAAACGCTCCCAGTGCCGAACTAAGTCAGGTTCAGAGGTAGAATATATTAGTTCATCGTTTATCCCCCTCCTCTTCTAGTCAGAAGTAATTTCCTCTATGGTAGAGGGGAAAAAAACCTGTCCCATATCCGAGCCAGGAAACAGAGAGCAGAACCAGGGTAGCAAGGTGCAGCGGAAAACCGGAGAAGAAATCAAACAAGCCCCTCATTCATAGAGAGAGGCGGTGCAATGGAGAATCACCATAAAAACAACTGGGTCTTTTTATGAATACATTATGAATATGCAGGCAGATGTTTGTTTAAAAACGTGCACCAAGCACACTGTAGCAATTAGAATGTAGCACACATAACAGGTGATTCAAGGGACATAGCTCCAAAGCACAGCAAAATACGGCAGAACTTCCCAGAGACACTCCTGTCCGTGACAAACGCTGGTCTCCTTGCTTCCTCCAGTCGTGCAACAACCATGGTTGTTTTGGTTGTGGTTAGCAAAGGTTTGGAGAGCCACCAAATGCACTCTGACGAGGCAATGATTGTTTCTTTTTTTCCCTCAAAACATGTTGCATGATAACCTCAGCAGTGCTTGCATAATAATTAAATGCTCATCTAGGCAATGTTGGTTAAATTGAATTCTCCTTTTGTTTGTCAATGAAACACCCCAGGAACAAAACAAAACCAATATGTTTTAAATTACAAAAATTGATGGATTACAGCTTCAAAATATTGATCTTCCCAACACACACTTTAATAACAACTGCATTAGAGTCTGACGTATCTCAGTGGGGAGGAATTAGTGTTAATAAGGCTATAGGTGTCTTCGTATCACGACCAGCTGGAACATCTTGTTAAGGCCTTTTAGACCTTAAATAAGGAAACCATAGCTGAAACTTTTGTCTCAGCCACCCATTCAGCACAGCCAGGAGGGTTTAAAAAGACATCACTGTGTACAGTATTTATGAGGTTACAGTACAGGTATAACATGCATCCAACATTACTGATGATAGCCACAAGTTTCAGAGCCAGGTATGCATCTTAATGTCGTGTAAATTCCTGGGGCCAAGTAGGGTGTTTTGACTCCTGAGCTTTTGCAATTGCACATATTTGTATCCAAACTATGAACACTCAATATGGCCCGTCATTGGTCAAAGTGCACTGTGAGGGAGAGCAACTGTCCTTTATTTACTGTCCTTAAGAAAAGTCACATTAGTAGGACTTTTCTTGTCTGAATTGTCAAAGCATACATTCTCCTGTCATTTTAAATGTGTGATATAATATTACTTTTCATTATAATTGAATGAGAAGACCATGCAATCACATTGTACCGTTTCTTTAAGTGATAAAGCTTATTGTATTCCGTAATATCCTTGCATTTTTTTGAGAATTCACAAGGATTTGTTTAACGTGTGTGGAAACTTGTGTAACTTGTGAGAGGCAAGAGGCCGCGGGTATTACATAGTCTTCAAGAATTCAATATCCTGTCCATTTCCTGTCTCTCTGGGTGATACTTTATCCCAGCTTCCATAAATAAATACTCCCTGCTTTGGAATCAGCTCTTCGAAGTGCTGGACATTCCACTGTATGCTTACAGATGCAGACATTATGATGAAGCCTGAAGAATAATGTTAATGATTATTAAAATGAACTATAATCTACACATTTCACTCTAGATCTGCTTAGCTCATGTTTCACTAAATCCACAAATATTATTTAAAATGACTCCGGTGTCAATTCATATGCTACAGTAAATACACAGTATTGTATTAGTCTTATAAGCATATCTATTCATTAAGTACATATGAGAAATTAATGCAGTTGTGTCTGCTTAATCTGGTTTCTCTTTGAACTATTCGCAAATTTAACATTTTTGACAGTTGTCTTCTCTAACATGCATTGTATTGTCAGATAGTTCCCAACACCTTAGTAAGGTGGCAAAACAGCATTTGTCTTGTCTGACTAATAGGAAGTCACTAGTCACTGTTAACAGACCATGCAGTGACAGACAGCACAGTTCTGCCTTCCTTTTCACCCTCGTTAAAGTTAAAGTTTCCGTATTTGACAGATATGTGTGAATGACGTTTACATCTGGGCCATGTGCGGTGATTTGGGGGGAAATTGCACAGATATTCATCCAGTTGGAATGCAATTTACAAATTACTTTAAAATGACTTAACTACACAGCCCCTGGTAGTAGTTATCCCATTTGTATAGGCCTCTATACTGTAGTTCTCTATGTGCCTTTAAAATATCTTAAAATCTGCCATTTTCCATTTTAGTATTGGTTCAGATTGTTGTCATGGCTTTGGACACCTTGTGTCTTCTTGGAATCCCCTAGCGTTCAGCCAGGGTCCCGGAGGGCCTCTCTGAGCACGGGAATAGGGGCGGGAAGCTCTCTAACCAGCAGAAACCAGAGAGCACGCAGAAACACATTAGCTGGCCACTGAGAGCCAAGGCATGGCTTTTGGCCCATTTTAGACCCAGAACAATTAGACTACAGTAAAACGAGTGATTGGGGCGAGTCGCTTGCCAAAGCTTGAAGATTGGAAACAATGAATGTGAAAACATGGCATCTGTAGATTAGCATTACATGTCTATAGAACATGTTTTAAGTAACCTATGCTAGCGTTTTTTATTATTATTAACAGCCTCCCAAATATCATAGCCATATCATTCCAAAATATATTTGGCCAAAAAATGTAAGAAATGTGAATATTTAGAACTTTGAACTATCTGCTCCTTGTGATAATGTGAGCTATATAACTGACAAGCAATACAGTGCATATGCAGTAACTAATTTTTTGGAACCTGGCAACCTTTTCAGCGTTTGATCATGGCAAGAAACTGACATATGTTATTTCATCTTTCAACAGGTGTCTCAAAAAACCCAGTTGTCTGCCAAAGACACTTGGAAACCTAGCACACCTCAAGTCCGAGTCTGGCTTTTGGGTCTTAGGCACAGCAATATATCCTATAACAAATGGCTGCTACACGAGTATACATGATGCACAGTTGGGGATTCCTGTCTCGCCGCTACAGGTTGTAAATCATATTTAATGCAGTGCAGTGTGTATGAGTATAATAGAATAATAGGGTCAGGGCCTCTACATTCATTAACTTAACATGCTACAGTACAGTGTATGAGACAGGTCATAGACAGTAGTACTTAAGTGTACAGCTAAATTCATACACCTCTGTACACCTCAGGTGTACGGAGGTGTTGTAGGCAGGACCCCACATGCTCAGCCTGTTTTTACTTTAATATTGGTTATTATCTGTTTGATCAACAAACCAGGCTAGCACACAATGAGAACTGTTATTGAAAGCTAACATTCCAGCAGAATATTCCATTATATTACCAGCACCTTTCATTTGTTCCAAAACGGCATGAAAATTGCAGTACTTTACTCTGGGCCGTGAAACTGCCAGGTTAAATGTAGCATCAGACTCGACACAGGTTTGTAAGGTTGTATTGGCAAGCTGTTATTAGTCTGTTGATAAGTTGTTCATCTTAACATCAGGCTCGGTCTCTGGCAAATTGTATAGAGCATGGCAGTGGAACAACAGTAAAAAAAACATAACAGAATGCAACCAATGTAGAATGTACATTAAAGTTTGCTGTGCAGCAGAGACAAAAATAGAACAGAAATGCATATTTTATAGCATTTCTATAGAGCAAAACAAAATCTACAAATAAAACATCTACAAATGTCTGTGGAACATCAACGCTGGCTTGTCCCATATTACGATTAAGCCAAAACAAATGATTTGGTCAGCTCTGTTTTGCACCACCAACCCAACACGATACGCAATTTTCCAAATGACTGGTTGGGTCACACAAAATACAGTACATATAGTTCTTATATCTATGGGCAAACTGACCGACATGCTAAAACACAAATTACCTTTTAGTAAGGGAACCAGACATGATACTCAACTGAGATTTGTTCAATAAAAGATAAGCAGATGTGCCTGATCTGATTCTGTAGTGGTCTGGACCCACATTACTCAGATACATCTAAGAAACACATACATAGATTTTATACATAGATTTGCGTATTTATTATTGGTTCCCTCAACACAAAACAGTCTTTCTTTGTGTACACATTTTGGTCTTTTTCATTATGAGCCGATTACTAGCTTAGTACTTAGTACTAATCAAATAATGTATTGTTTTCAATCGTTCTCGGGTTTCCAACCCTCGTCAACTAGCACGCAGTTTGAACAATGTGAACAATGACAACATTGGTTCCATCAGTGCCCAGAGCTCAGCCTAAACATCGCCAGATGTGAAGCAATAATGTCTTCTTCGATGTGCATCATGCTCATGGCATCATACGCCCTGTGACTGGCCTGTATACAAATTACATTCAAACTCTATCCTTTTTAATGCTATTGTCAGTAAGATCACTTAATTCCTGGAGGTAGTATATCTGTGTCAGTATCACTCACTTGCTCCATATCTCTTTGTCCCTGTTGATCTCTGAATGGAATACATTCTAGACGTTAGCAAGTCAGTAGTCAGATGTGCTGACCCAGCTGTGGTCTGTCCTCCCTTGTGGTTTAATCTGGTTAATTGGCTCTTCATTTCCTAGGTCTTAAAATGTAGGTGCTTCCTGATACTGCTAGTTATTATACTACTAATGGGGAGTAGTGGAAGTAAAGTGTCTTGTGTACAATTCCAGATACATGTCCAGTTGTGTTACTTGACTTGAAATGGCTAATCTAATTTTGAAATCTGTTAACGTGTAATTTACCAAAACATCCTCATTAAACCAGTCATATTTTGCTGCAGGTGTGACATAATTTCAGCGTTGTTACCACTCACATTTTAAATTTGTTGTATTTTGTATATAGGCTGTGTTAAATGTAGGCCAGATCTTCTGAAATCTGCACAAATCTGCACATTGCTTGCGCTTCTTACGCAAGCCATTAAAGCTATTCTTCCAGACATGTACTCGTGCAATGCTGACAGTTTGTCAATGTGTCCACTGACAGGAGCAAGAGGACCCCAACAAGCTAGCCACCAGTTGGCCTGACTACTACATCGACCGCATCAACTCCATGGCTGCTGTGAGTCATTCATTTATCTTTGTCTTTGTATGTACTGTATGAAAACTGCGGTGCAAAGCACAAGCCGGTTTTGCCGTGTAAAATTCTCCGCCTCTGAAAAGCACGTGTTATCCCAGTTAGCGTGTTTCTTTGAACAGGAGAAGCAAGCAACGGCACGGTTAATCTCAGCAAGATGAAGACACAGGCCATGGAGAGACTTGCTGAAGGATTTGATTGCTTGCTTATTTTAGGGTAGAATTATGCCCTTTATCTTTAGGTTTGACGATGCATATACAGTAGACAAGTAGGCTATTCATAAATAGGTCTAGCCTACTTGTTTACTGAGTCTGCCGTTCCATTGCTTTCGGGCGCTGCAATTTACGGATATGGCTGGAACATAGACATAGAAATTAGAGGGCGGTGCCAAGCGCAGATTACGTGATCGGAAGTTCGCAAGTTTAGTACTTCCAACGTAAAATGCAATGGGAGTGCGCTATCTGCGTTCTGGCTGCGCTCACTTTTCCATTGCGCTCGCTAACGTACGTTCATGAGGGCCTGTACCTTTAACGGTATTGTAATGTGGATGTACCCGAGTTAGCCACAGGCTAGTTTTCATCAGCAGTCCCTTTGTCAGATTTTCTTGCCAGGCATTCTAAAATAAAAAGTTATACAGTACATATAGTTAATACAATGCAGTGCACTACAGTGTTAACATAATAGAGTAAACTGTAGAATACGTAAAATATACATTATGGTAGTCATCTATAGTGAATCACTATGGTGGGCCTTTTTTCCTCTCCTCTCACTTTTCATCATTTCCATGGCGACGGTACTCGCTGGATTCAGGGGGGCACATTCCTGCCCTGTGAACCAAGCATTCACGCAGAGTGATGACAAACAGGCTGTTTATCCACTCAGCAGGAATGACTGTTAGAGCATCTGAGAGGAACAAGGATTGTGATATGGATTAGTTTTAGCCAGTGGGGCTGCCAGTACAGATCAACATCAGCAAATTGTGTTTATCCAAAGGCAGATAATTCTTTTTGGATACTGGCTATGTAGTATAATCTGATTCTGAGTTGTTCGGGTGCATACAAAAAACAGTTAAACAACAATCCTGAATGCCTACTCTAATGTGGAACAAACTTATGTAGCCACAGGTGGATACATAGTGTGACAGATACAATATGTCAGTTGTGACCAGGTTGGTGCCTGTGACCTGACACCCAGAACCTTCCTTACGAATACAGTTCTGCTCCACAGATGTGTGAAGATCTTAAAATCTGAAATGGAGGACCACATTTTCATTAATGACTTAAAGGTGCTGTAGGTAGAATTGTAAGGCTATTAAATTAATCTAATTTGTTAAAAATACCATAGACATCCGTCAGCTATCAGCAAGTCAAGTTCACTGTGAGTGTATTTGCTATGGTTAATAGCCTTTGCCTCTGTACAAGTCAATTTAAACTTAGAGTTCTACTAGTCAGTGCCTCTCTTCCCTGAGTGGTCCCGCGAATCTGCCTTGCATGTCAAATCTCATGAATGCGTACAGACAGCTAACAAGTTTATGAATGGGCTTCACGATGGCAGAACATTTTCTTTAATTCTTTTAGCTAGCACGCATTGCAAATCTCAAATTCTACATATTTTTCAACTTGAAGAGACAAATCATTTCATATTTTACTTCATACTTTCCACCACAATATTGGTATTTTATTTTTATCCTGTTGCCTACCTAACACCTGGCCAAATGCGTCAAAGGAATTTGGATTTTAACAAGCCTTTCCTGGCCCTAAAGTGCAAAAACTGTTAAACTGTAATTCACGCATATCAACACAAATGGTGGGGCCAGAAAGTAATGGCATTTAATATCTGTTTATTGCCACGTTGTTTATTTGGCAAATATGCCTGTAGCAACAAGCTGTGTTTGCATGTTTCTATTTTTACAGCTGTTTTTGTTTATTGGCCCGACTTCGGTGGAAAATGAGCCACTTTTGAACCGGTGCGTCGTTACCTGAGCTCAATGTCTGGAAAACAGTTCCAGCATAGCTTTTAAATGCTTAGACCGCTCACACGCACGCATGCATCAATATGAATGTGAAGTCTAGAAAAAGTGCAGATTTGTCACCAATTCCAAATCCATCAGGGCAGTAGTAGTTCCTTTCCTATTAGACACCAGACACACTGCAAGAGCACGTGCTTGTGTCAGCCTTTTCACCATCACTTTCAACACACCTCTCACAGGAGTACAGGCATTCCCTTGTTCCTTTTCTGCATGTGAGCCAAGCATGCTGTAACTCAGACGACGCTATAGCTTCTTCCCCCTTTTTTAAATGATTGCTATCCCTCTTCCGTCTTCTTTACCGCACTGCGCTAGACAGCAACTTCACAGAGCACATTTCTAGTGTGGAGACCCTCTGCTCCGCAAGTTATGGGTCAAGTTATGGCTCCCAGACAAGCACACCGCGCAGAAACGATGACCGGACATCTCCTCCACTGTAGCTACATTATTAAATGTGCTCATTTTTGACTTGCTGCCCAATAGAGATTAAAACCAGATCATCGATATTCATTCATAAAAACCCTGTCGGAGCTCTGTAGTTTTCATTGGTCACCAAGCGATACCTGAAATGCTCTGCTCCTAGATTGTGACGTAAAGTGTTTCTTTAAACCTGCTGTGTCCGAGCTATCTTGGTGACTCTGGGTGCACCTCTGGGTATTGCTATAAGAAGGGATATCTCTTGGATTGAGCTGGATCTGTTTTTGTTTTGTTGTTGTTGCTGATGATGTTTTTGTCGGGCAGCAGAATAAGATCTTCTCATCGCTCGTTAGCGATCCACATGGTCCCGATTACCTTGATGAGCATCAAGCCGAGCAATGTCTGACTAAGTTGCAGCACACTGACGGTTCACTTAAACACAACGTTCTGCTTGTTGGGCACCATGTAAATTCTGTAGCTGTACCTTGCCCTGCTGGCCTACTAACTAGCTAATGGCGTCCTTATGTGCATTTTGGCAGGTAAGCATGTGCATACAAATAACAGATGTGGAGAGGAGCCGTTTGGCTAGCCTCGCTGAAATGGTGATTTGGCTTCCAGCGTGACCAAATCATTCAGTCTCCCCAACACTTGTCCAGCATCCCATTCAGAATGAACACATTCATTTAGGGGAACAGGAGCCAGGGTCTTTACACCTTGGCACAGGGTCTTGGAAGCCTTTGGACATACGGATGTTTTGACTGCACCATTTATAGGTTAAACACTGGAGAGAGCATAGTTCAACTTCTTGAGCAAAATATGTCCTCCCTATTGATTGTTTTAAGGTAGTGCTTATGTCAAGGATTGTAAAAAATACTCACTGTATTGTCTTTTAGACAGGTAGGTTACAAAGTGGACAGTGCTCATGAAAAACACAGTGGGTTAATCCCAGTGCTTGGTAGTGACATGTCAACTAGGAAACTGCTGTAGCTGAACAGAAGCCCTTCGCCCTAGACTGAATGAAGCACAACTGGCATTTGATGTTGTTCGGTAGAGCCTTTGAGCCATGCACCAATACATTTACACAAATCGAGGGCTTTTATTGATCTGCCCCATTTGTTGCAGTTCTGATTGTAGCTAATTGACTTCAGGATTGCATTTGGCATGTAGTATTGCTGCAAACAGCGTTTTAATAGGGACATTTCATGGGAAGTAGTAGACGACCTTTTGATTTGTGGTGAACTAAAAAGCTTTCATAATTACGCACTGATTAAATGTCCTTCTAGAAACATATTTACAATTGAAACATTCCTATACAATGTGGAAATATAGAACATTGGTGCTCCATACCATTTACTGTTATAACAAGTCTCAACCTAGAGTTAAATGTATGAAGGCCATACGAGTTGGCTTCAAATTAGAAAGCAACACACTGCAAACTCTAAAATCTAATATCCCTATTTTCCCCATGTTCACTAAATATGTGTCTCTCCAACTACACAGATGCAAACCCTGTTTGCTTTCGATGAAGAGGAGATGGAAATGAGGAACAAAGTTGTGGAGGACCTGAAGACCGCACTCCGCACTCAACCAATGAGGTGAGCGCTCCCAGTTAAACTGTGCAGCGGCCAGGCACGGCTGAGCCAGTCATTCATTCCCATTGTTTGACTTATTACCTTTGCACCAGCTGATTTCTAACTGTACACTCAAAGGTTGGGTAGCCTGTGTTGTGTCATGGTTCTGTAGAGTATTAAAACGGCCTGTGTGATTGGTTTAAAAGAAAGTAAGACTTCCTGATTCTCTTCCCTTTATGTTGTCAGCAGCAGCTGTAAGGCCTCACTCGTCAACCACAAAGAAACATGCAAGAGCACTGGACAACCCGCTAATAAACCACCACCCCCCTTTCAGTTGCTCTTTTTGGAACTGTCCATCAGTCTGTGCCAGTTGTGTGATATAGTGGTCTGGACCGAGGCAGGGGTGTTGAGATTTCTCTTGGGGTGGGGGGGGGGGGTGGGGGTGGGTGGGGTGGTGACATGACAGACCTTAAGTGTAGAGTGACAAAAACCCAGCAGAGCCTAAGTGTCTGGGTCACGTCTGGGTTGTGTGTGTAGGTGTGTACGTGTGTGCGTGTGCGCGCGTTTGTGTGTGTGCACGCGTGTTTAGATTTACAGTGTGTGTATGTGCATACATCTATTTGTGTATGCATATGTGGTATTTCTCTCCTTGAGGACAAATTCTACTCTAACAGAAGTTGGTATTTTGTAGCTTATATGGTTCTACCATTGTCCAATATTATCTTATCATATTCATGTCTTGCTTTTCTAGCTTGAATTCTGTTAAATGAAATGTAGAATTCCCTTTCTTGTTGTCATTTACACTTTTAGTTACGAGAAAGTGTCCTTAAATGATCTCCTTGACTGCTAACATAATGGCTCAGTCACATGGGCGATAGACATTAGCACACAGCTGGGTGTGGTGAACTTACTTGCTGTAGAGCAGGTGTAGCCAGAACAATAGGGGGTTGTGGGGGGAGACTAAACAGTATATATAATACCCCCCTTCCCCCAGGTCCTGTCTATTTGATATACAGTATATGATAGAAGACAAAAGGTCCAGGTGGCTTTTAGCCTGAGGCCGCCTGTACTTTAAACAGAGACTGTGATTTATGTCGGTGCTGGGTTAAATCTGTTATGTATACAGTTATTTTATGTGTTCACACAGTGCGTACAGTTATACATGCGTCTGTGTGTGCAATCACTCAGACCCCTGGAGATGATGGTCAGAAGCATGTGTTGCATATTCAGTCAGTTTTGAAATGGAGGGGTTTTTTTTCTCATCCCAGCGTGTGCGTATGTATTCTCGTCCTCGCTTTCGAAGGTGATGTCGGAGCTCAGTCTGTCTCTAATGAGCAGTGATTTATGACTGTTTTAAGATGGCCTGAAATGGCCTGGCTCCCTCGCAGCCAAGCGGACAGCTGCGTTGTCTAGTCAAAAGGTGCTCTTGTCCCCACAAAACCAAACCACATGGTGGGCATGGAGCATGCCAGGCAGGGCAAGCAGAAGCAGCGCATTGTTTGCAAGCCACTCACTGATGGTACGTTTCCTCTAGCTGGGCTGAAAAATGTAGAGGGAGGGGGGGGGGGTGTTGTTTGTATAAAAAATACCATATCTCATCTTGCCCTTTACCTCAAGTAGACGAGGAACGATTTAACTAGTCTGTTTAGTGTACACAAAATCTGCATTATGTCAACAAGATATTTGATCCGTGATTAAACAGTTCCTGCCTTAACCCCCCTCCCCCCTCTCCCCCACACATACTTGACTAACTCTTGGAATACTGTTTACCGCTTGTTACCTCGAGCTAATGCTTAAAACTTTGGCCACGAGCCTCCTCTCATGCGAACGGCAGCAGCCCAATTCAGTTCAGCCATGAGCCTAAAGCAAAGCTGCAGTCAAAGTGAAGGCAAACAGTGGTGCATTTCAGTTTACATTCCACATTTTTAAATATTTACCACTGCTAATGGGCAGTCGGCAGCATTTCCACCACACTATGTGCACACGTATGTTTACCTTTTTTTCTTTTTATTAGTAAATCGGGGAGCCAACTATTAAACTAAGCTCCTTTTTAAACAGAAGTGCAGTAGACCTGGCTTATAGTGTGACATGTTTACGTGATGTTTCTAAGCATTTTGTGCTTTCTGAGTGCTGCCTCTAAAACACGATGCCCTTCATACACTTGATCTCCTTGGACAGGGAAGGGACAGGGTATCGGACAATAGCGGAATGAGCAGGAAAAACGAGCTGTCTTGGAGATCAGTGAGGTCGCACTGACCCATAATGCACCGTAACACCAGATCGTGTTGACGAAGCATCGCAGCTCTTCCTGAGACAGGCTGTCCGGTGTTGCTCTGCCAAGCCGCTCCAGCAGATTATTGACTTGAGTGCAGATGTCCCTCTCACACCTCCGCTTGTGTCAACTGGCCCTTAGAAGGTCCAGGTCCTATGCCAACACATGCAAATATTATTCCTTTGGGCGCTTCAAAGGCTTGGCGCAGCATACGGTAAACTTTAGATCTGTTTTCACATGTTGCAGAACACATTAGAATGGATGTGTGGGATGAAGCAGTGTTTCTGCCTTCTGTCGCAGTGTTTATTCCTCTGAGCGAGGAGCAAGGTGTGTTTCAGCAGAAGGTTACGTTCTCTGTGGTAGAGCCCTCCCTCCCTCTTTTGATGTAATGACATCCACACTTTCACTGTGGCCCTAATTACAGTCACACAAAGGTGAATTAACACTAAGGGTGACACATGTAGAGGAATACCACTGTCAGATTATTGTGGTAACACAAGTGTGCCTTTTTGTAGGGACCCTATTAGTATTGTAAACCATAATGTCTACATTGTATGACTTTCTGGTCAGAGACATTCTGGTCAGAGGACACACCTGGGACTAAGTCCCACACAAACTACTCCCTGAGGAGTTGACCATAAACCACT
>JAODUH010040848.1:0-20681 GCA_027564835.1 Typhlichthys subterraneus | reverse complement strand
TTCCACCGTCTACTCCCGTTGCATGTGTTTGTGTAAAGGTTACAGCACCAATTTGTGCATTTTCTGCATGAAAAATTAGTCGACACTAGAACTGAAATCTCTGCACCATCTGATGTGCATGGCGATGTGCAGTGTATGGACCAAGCCGTTTGCATTAATAAATATAATTTAAAACGTTAGACTGACCCGTGTTCTTGCCTAATAACCTAACCTACAATGTAATAGATAAAGGCTGCATCTCTGTGCATTGTTTATAATTTCTATGACACTAGTGTTATTTCCTCCTGGCTCAACACGTTCAATATTATTTAGTACCAAATGAATCAGCAGCACAATCTGGAGCTATGCGCCATCTAATAACGCAAGTTGGGATTCACAAAGCCATACAAATGAGGGTTCGGCTCGGGCTCGGCCCATGTCGGGTTCAACTTTTCAGGCCTGATTAAAGTTCTAGCCTACAGCACTTTTAAAAACACAGACAGACCACAGCCCAAACATAAAAGTACAATAACTATTTGTAAACCTACTTTATAAGATGAAAATCCAATCGCCTATCCTTTTCAACGAATATGTTGATACAGCTTCCGTAGTATGGAGGACCAGGACTGCCACAATAATAAATAAATAAATATATAAAAGTACAAATAAACAAACAAAAGTATAAACAATTAAATAAATATCAAAATAATTGAAAAAATAATTAAACTTCCGTACTAAAAAAGGCCACTTCTGCATCCTTACATTTATTTATTTATTTATTTATTTGTGCATTTCTACATCCATTCACCTAGGTTGGCCATATTGCTGACAGAGCTGGTGTAAATGATAGCTTCTCTGTGATTAGGTCATATGATACCGTATGTGAGATTACAGTGGACATTCACATTCCGTTTTTATTTGGGTATTTTGGCTGGGGGGTGTTGAAAGCATAAAGCCCCTGAAAGCACCTAGAGTCTGCTGTTGTGCTGACTCAGCGTCGGGTGACAAGGCGTCATTGACGCCTGCCACAGCTTATCGTCCACATTGTCTCTTTCGCCCAGGTGTCCTCCCCGAGCTGTGACTCCCAGGGTCTCCACGGCGACGAGGCCCCGCCCTCCGAGCCCCACAGCCCCGTGGCCCAGACGACGTCGCGGCCCGCCCCCTGCCTCACGCCGCTGCCCCTGCTGACACGGGTCAAGACGGAGGAGCCCGCCGGCGGGCCCGAGGGCGCCCCACCTTACTCGGTGGTCTGCGCCCCGGTGGCCAAGCGGCTGTGGGAGGGGGGCAGCGGCAGCCGGGGTGACACGGTGGGAGGGGGTTCCAGGAAGGCGGCCCGTTTCTCCCAGAACGCGTCGGACGGCGCCAGCCCGGGAACCATGAGCGCATACGCCAGCGACTCGCCCGTCAGCTACCGCGACGACGAGGAGGTGGAGGAAGAAGATGAGGAGGAGGAGGAGGAGGAGAGGGGGGGTGGCGGCGGGGGCGGCGAGGGGCCGGAGGAGAGCGCGGAGGAGCAGTACAGGCAGATCTGCAACATGTACACCATGTACAGCATGCTGAACGTGGGCGCTGCTGGTAAGGCAGAAACGCATGTTGAAAGAGTAGCTACTGAAGTGTGTTCAGTGAAGTGTGTTCTTGAGCTGTACACTGAGGAATAGGACTGAACTGTGGCGACACACGGCAGTGCCAAATCCCTCTTTTAAGACACATCTGGGTTTTCATGGGCTGTTATATGTGGTTAATTATGGAATATTTTATTGTAGATCTTGCTTTGTGCAGTGTGCATGACATTGTAGCCTTTCTTCTCATCAGGGGCCTCATGTGTCAACAATGGCGCAGCTTTCATACTAAAAGATGGCGTACTCACAAAACTCGAAAAGTTCTGATGTATGATGTACGCCAGGTCCGCGTCTTCCCTTCATACGTCCCAATAAACGTGTATTTTAGCGTACGTGCACGAGACTTTGACCCCGCCTTACCTCCTCCCATAAATGACTATGCAAATGATAATAAATGCACCCACGTCCTCATCCGTTATCTAATATGCAGTGGCTTATCCAGCCGCAAAACTGAGAAAGATGTAAGTTTTGATCACAGAGGTGGAGGGCAGGATACATTAAATATCCTGCCGTCCGGTATCAGCGATAAAAGAAAGTCAGCGAAGTAAATGACAGGCAGTCAATGCATCGGGTTGATGCAAAGTCGATATAGAGAATAGTGTGGCAGCCAAGCTCACAGGAAGATAGGATGGCTGTAATCATAGAAATACAGTGGCAATAATATGAAAAAGATAAAATGGATATAACAGAAAGATATTGGATAATTAGCATAACTTATATTGTGGTCATAGGATATGTTTTTTTTCATTGACAACGTGTTGCCTTATAGTAATTGGAACGGACACATACAGTATTTGGTGTGGTTTGGTACTTTCCAGTTTGAAATCGCCCTGTCACCGAGCCAGACTTGACTTGGCGTTGTGCTCCGCACGTTCTCACATCACGTTAATTTGCTACATCACACTTTGCGCGTGAAAACCAGCGTGCGCAGCCTTTTCGTTGACACGAGGTCCCTGGTGTTTATCACAGGTTATGAAGTTATTTAGCAGTTTACAGAAATGTCTTCACATAGTCCTCTTAAGAAAAGAAGCGTATCGGCTCGGTCTCAGCTGTGAGAAGTAGGCAACGAGCGTATCGTACCCGTGTTGTGCGATCACTTGTTTCTCTTCTCCTCGCCTCTCAGCCGCTGGAGAGCGCGTGGAGGCCCTGCCAGACCACACTGAGACGCGAGGGCGGATGCGAGGCCGAGACCTGACATGTCTTCCCACGGAGCTCGTCACTCAGATAGGCAACCGCTGCCACCCTAAGCTATATGAGGAGGGAGACCCAGCAGAGAAGCTCGAGCTGGTCTCAGGTATGGGGAATGTTCCCTATTGTTTTGTTGTGTGCATCTCATATAAGATTCTCAGAAGGTAATATGGTCCATGGATTTAGGAATCAGTATGAAATATGTATGTTTGAAGTTACCTGTAGTGCGTCATACAGCTCACTAGGTGGCAGTGTAGTCACTGAGGAGATTAGGAAGGAACTACCACTAAACAGGCACTTGCAGAGCAGGGGGCACAAGCACCTGCCCTTTTCCCAAATTAATCAAAAGTGTCTCTCTCAACCTTAGTTTATTAAATAATAATATTGTGGTCAAAATCATATGCCTTTAGATTGATACTTAAAAACATACGTAATTTGAACATCTGAGAATGTGCCCTTTCTCAGTCACACTTTATGGCTTGAACGTCTCGCTTCCCAATCTACTGTAGGCCCTACAGGCAGCGCGGCAGCCGCGACTCCCAAGCTTGCTTGCTAGTAATTGCAATGGGCTATAACATAATTTTATCTGGTCATAGAGCCATTTGAAATGTATCGTCAGTGGTGTTGGTCATGTTACTAAGGAAAATGAATATGTCACTTGTTACTTATTACTCCTTCAAAAGTAATATTACTTTACTTATTACTGCGTATTAAAGGTAATTAGTTATGTTACTCGTTACATTACTATATTACTTTCGCTACCCTGCCTCACCCCATTCAAAAAATGATAGGCAAGCTGTTTAGCCAGCTAATTTTAGAATTTAATCCACATTATTAGAACAATAATTAAATAAGTAAAGTATATTTATAGAGCACCTTTCACAGACAATGGGTCACAAAGTGCTGTACAGTACATGCAATGAGAACAATTAAAGACCAACGCAGCACAATATAAAGTACATCATCACATTTATTTAAAAACAAAAACAATCAGCCAAAGTGTAAACATTGCAGCCTCTCAAACCAGATGATTGGACAGGTTGGTTCAATTTGTGGACCCCAAGTTTTCTAGGACCACCGAAATAATAAAGGCCAGGAGAATAGGAAAAATATATTTTACAGTAGGCCTATAAGCAGGCTTATTCTCTTTTCTCAGAAGGTATTTCTCTCCCATAACTGTTCCCCAAAGTCTCCGTGGCAGACAATCATACATAAGCTCACACATTAGATACATGCTAAATTCTGACAATGAAGAATAATTAGATCAACTAAAAGCTAACATAAGTACCGTTAGGGAACATCACTGCAAGATCAAGTCACTGCACAATCGCCACAACAACGTAAAAATACTAACAGAGGCTTCACATGCACAGGTAAATGGTTTAGTGGGACAATAGAGGGGCTGCATACCTCAATCAGTATATAAAAGAAAATGTTTCAAATACAATCATATTATACCAGGCCTGATAAACAGAGGAGCACTGGAGCATTAGGCACTGGTGCTCGGTTACGACTACAAGTGGGGCAACGTACGTTTTATAAACACTAATTGACTGACAAAATGGAAAAGTAAAGTTTTAAAAACAATTACGCTGTCAAACAATACCAGCAGACGATCACAACGCACTGCTCCGCCGCTTATTTCTGTAGAACCCTCCTGTTCTTGCGGAAGTCTTGTTATTAGGATGCGCAGCATTCACTTGGAAGCTTAGAAACTGTGCCTGACTGGACTTGCCACGCAGTCGCGCATAGGTGTAGCCATAGGTTTTGACCCATGTCAAGTCAAGTCAATTTTATTTATATAGCCCTTAATCACATTGCAGTCTCAAAGGGCTTTACAACCTACATTTCACATGGAAACAAACAAATAATCAACACCCCCTTAACCTGCTCCTCCCCATGTCTTCATAAGATGTCGAAGAAGTCTAGGGGGGGAAATCTCGTTCTTGTAATGCAGTAATGCAGCGTTACTTGGATTAGTAATTGTAATATTATTACAGTATTGGAAATAGTAATTTGTTACCCTATTAGTTACTGAAAAAAGTAATAATATTACAGTAATGTGTTATGAGTAACTAGTTACTGCTCAACACTGGTATTGAATAATGCTGTTTACTACAGTATGTTTACCAGGGTAAACATACTGAGAGAAGATTACAGAGTTAATATTAACAATTAAATAAAAACATAAGCAGCTGCGTGACAGGTGCCATCTTTTACATTTGTTTGACACTGTGGAACTCTGCACGGGAATGCCATTGAAGTAGCTTACTAATTATATTAAAAAAAAACAAAATGTAAAGTACTGTAAACTGTGATTTTCTGCATCACATTCAATTATATGAATTTTAGCACTAATAATGAAGTGGTCAGTTTGCTGATAAAGTGGTCAGTTTGCTGATAATGAATGACAATGCTAATAATGATGTGTCTCTGACCCCCAGGTACGTCTGTGTACATATCGCGAGCTCAGCTGATGAACTGTCACGTGAGCGCAGGGACCAGACACAAGGTGTTGCTGAGGAGGCTGCTCGCTGCCTTCTTTGACAGGTTGGTTCCTACCATTATTTTACCAGGCAGGTCAGTGGGGAACTAATCCTTATTTACAATAACTGCCTGCTTTTTACTGTGTCACTTTTATGCCTGGAAATAATGCTCAACGGATATACTGGTATATAAATACCGGCTATATACAGTATTTTGACCAGTATATTAAAGTTAATAAGTATCAGCTGGACTGAATGATTGGTTAAGCAGAGGCATGGTTTATTGTAACCACGGCATTTTATGGACATCTGGCTTTCATTCAATGTCGCAGGTTACACGTGACGCCACTATTATTTTTAAACAGCAGAATTAATGAAAATAATAACTTTGTATGTAATATTTGACACACAAAAATACTGTATCTGGTTATGTTGCCATTATTGACTTTATTTTATTTTCAGGCCTCCTTGAGCAAATGTAGCTTTTATCTGAAAAAGCAGTCGTTGTCTTTAATTGTTGTTATTGTGTGCATGTGTGTGACAATATTTTTATTTGGGGGAAAATAACTGCATGTGGTTTATATCATCAATGTTGCCATAACCTACATTTTTTGGGGGGGCTTAAAGATCCCCACTGGCTTAACTAACTGGCTTTGACTGTAACAGGAACACTCTGGCTAACAGTTGTGGAACTGGCATCCGCTCCTCTACCAACGACCCTAGCCGCAAGCCCCTGGACAACAGAGTGCTGCATGCAGTCAAATGTGAGTTTTGCATGCAGTCAAATCTAATTTTGTCTTTTTGTCTGCCTGCTGTCTACATCCACGGCAGGTCTGGGACATTTAATGAACCATATTTTAGTGTGACATTACATTGTGGCAGTCAAACATTAACAGTGATTCTATCATTTGTAAATATGTTCCATTTCAGCCTCATTTCAGTTTATATATGGTGGAAGTCAACATTTCACAAACAAATCATCAAGAAATATTTATTTAATAACAAGAAAGAAGCTTTTTTCACAGCCTCTGGTACAACTGGTACAATTTGCATCCCGACTCTTCTGTGCCAGTCAAACAGGCAATAATAATAGAGATGCAATATTTTAGTCCATATCATGTCCTGTCAAACCAGCCACACACTGGAAAACTAGATGCAAGCACATAGACTTAGTAAACCAACTTGGCATGAAAGCACGTCCAATAACTTTTTTTTTCCTATTTTCCTAGCACAATCACTCTGATTGCAAAACAGAATCAAGTCTAGCACAGTGTGAATTCTCCCTAACGCGTCCGTGTCCCCACACAGTTTACTGCCAGAACTTTGCCACTACCTTCAAGGAGAGCGAAATGAACGCCATCGCGGCCGACATGTGCACCAACGCGCGGCGCGTGGTCCGCAAGAGCTGGATCCCCAAGCTGAAGCTTCTGATGGCCGAGGGTGACGCCTACTCCGCCTTCCTCCCCGACAGCGTCAAGATGGAGGAGGACACACTGGGGGCGGAGCCGGCCTTTGACCCCACATCCCTGGAGGTTTCCGGGGGCGCCGGCATGGAGTCCGGGGCCTCCTCGGGCGAATCGCTACCGGGTGTGGGCACAGGCGCGTTGTTTTAAGTGGGACGGTGAACGATGAGGCCGCTAACAGTAATCCACATGGGCGAATGCAACGCTTGCAGATTCTGCATCTGCTTCTACATTTGTTGAGGACAGTGCTACGATGTTTTTCGTTCAACCCACTACCCTCCTCCACCCCCTCCCACCCTCCGCCATAATGGATATGTTGTCTTTGTTGCTCCGGAATCACTACCAGGCCAAATCAAATGTTGCTATATGGACGATAGGCTTGTGGATTATTTATCTGGTTATCATAAGAATGTATTCCTTCAGACGGGCTCTACAGACATATTACAGAGGAATAGATGGATGGGGAAAATGATGGAAAAAAGACATGACTTTTCACTGTGCTTCTAGAGAAGTATACAAAAGATTAAGAAGAAAAATGAAAATCATTTTATGTTTTTTTAATAATATAAACCGGGGTGGAGATGTGTGGTTCTTGTTGGGGAGGTAGTGGAGAAGGTGTGGTGGAGGAGTGCACTGTCCACTAGCACACCAACATTTTCCCCATCTGTCCCTCGTGTTTGATCAAGCCTGGCTGTGTTGACTGTGCTGTCTTCTATGGGTCACGATGATTCTGTGTATTCCATATCATTTCAGCACAGCCCCATGTTTAACCTGACAACATCCCAGAGAGAAGCAGGTCTTTACTGTGAGTGTAAGAATCCCTAAGTGGAACAAGAGCTACACAAGGAAGTTGGTCATATTTTTAGAAGACAAAATATATTTATACACGTGCACATTAACTACAAACACAGTATGCACACAAAGAGGGATTGTTTTAAAATCTCAAGAGTTTCATTCTTTTTTTATGTGAGAACTGCTTGAATAAAGCAGAGGGCTATTTCATTTATACATAATATTGAGGTATAATAGTAAACAGTATTATGACACATGTATTTTCCTTATGTTGACAGTACAAAGCTCAACATAGACCTGTCTTTTATTAGCTTTGTTAATACTAACAACTTGCTAGTCCATAGCCTGCTTAATTGGCTCTGCATGTGAGGCTATACAGTAGCTTTGTACTATTACATTGAGGACAGAAAGAAAACAAGTGAACTACTGACATTCTGTTCTAATGCAAAAGCCACGGGAAAGAGATAATGTATGGAATATTGGAATGTGCCTTGTAATTGATATTATTGTAGTTGAGGCAAAACGTTATAAGCCGATAGCTGTCTGCGCGTATGTGTATGGAATGGCTCTTTAAAGGGTCTTTATCGTATGATTAGGTTTGAATGTACATAATGCATTTCCAAATTTTAATTCCAGCTCCTTACAGTAGATATTGTTAAAGGCTGTCAATGGAGAGATTTAAGGAGGTACTTGCACCTTATTGAGATGAACCATGGTCCGTGCACCTTTTTAGGAAGATGGGATATACTGTATAACATAGACTTATTCATGTTTTTTATTAGTCTTTCATAACCAAGGGACACAAACTCTAAATGTAAATGTTCCTCGAAGATTGTTGAGCTGAATTTAAGATTAAGTTTTCTGTTGGACGCTTGTGATAATGGTCGGCCCATTAACCCCATTGAAATTGTTAGTTTCTTCTTTTATTTTGTATATCAGATGTTTCAAATAATCTAACAAACTATTGTGAATTTGAATCGACAATATTTAGTTTCTGAGATTCATTTGTATGCGTGCTTGTTGGTCTACAGATCTGACCCTGATGATCAATATAATTATTTCAGTTGCAGGGTTAACTAAAAATATTTTTTTGGGTCTTGTGTTGTTTGTGGCACTGTATTAGCCTGGCCTCCATAGTTCTTTGTCACTTTGCAAATCAGTCTGAAAATTCTTCATAAGAAATAATTGATGATAGAGGCAGTGCGAACAGGTAGGTCTTAATAAAAAGTATTATCAAACATGTAGATCAACAAGCATAACTGATAGTCAAGTTAGTTTTGAATACAGACAATTTCTGCGGTCCGCACCATCTGGAACTGATTTGCTTGTTGGTTTTTTTAATTTGTTTTCGGATTGGGCTAATAGTTTAGTTTAACAGACTGATGTAGCATGGTAAAACTCTTTGAGCATGTAAGATCAAGATGCTCTGACAAGGCATGTGTTTATATTAATGTTATCTATTCTCTTTGTTTCTATATTTTATGTTTAATTCCCTCTTGATTTGTAATATCTTTTTTCTTATTTTACAAATGAACAATACACAGACCAAGACATACCGTATATTAATTTCTACTCAAGGTAACTGAGTCAATTTTCAAAATGTGCTTAGAGTAGAACAGTGGGAAAAAAAAGAAACTTCAATTAAAAATGCTTTATATTTATGAATGAACATACTTTGGCTTATTACCTCATATGCCAAAACCAAATGTACTAAATACAATAATATAGAAAAATGAAATCAAGAGGCCATAAAGGGAAATGTACAAATGTATGTTAATATACAAAGCATACAAATGTAGATTTTACCATATACAGTACATGTATATATGACCTGCATATACTGTATTTGTCACAAGGGTGGAAAAATAATGTAATGTCTAAACATAAAACTGCCGACAAAGTTTTAGGATCCAAGTGGAAGCATACACTGTAGTACATTGGCATTCAGCGTAGACACACATTCCACATTTGAATCAACATATTTCATATGTCAGATATTTGCATTCACATAATTAAGCTACATCAGGGAGTGGATGAAGCTAGTCCATTGCATGTGTGTCTCATGATGCACTTTTCCTATAGCGTTTAAAGCTTAAGCACTGTTTTTTTTTTTTTTTTTTTTTTTTTTTTATTCAAACATGTCTCAAGTCCACATTCATTTATGTACGTGAGAGCATTTGTGTAGATGGAATACAACATACAGAACTACTGAAAATGTATGGTATATTGTATGTAGATGTATAAGGATGTATTTACCCAGAAACAAAGCTTCTCTAAACGTGTGCAGTATTGGTCTGCATCGGTCTGCACATGCCATTGAAGCACCAGCGCCCCCTAATGTCCGTTATTCTTTATTTTTGTTTTTCTTTTTTTTGTTATATTTAACTTTTTTTCTCTGTGTCAGTGCCAATAACTTTGTGAAAGCCTTTTTAACTGTGACCCAATATTATCAAACAAACTTCACATTAAGGCTACTATATATAAAGATGCATTGTCATAAAGAAAACATAAAACATAAACATGAAGAACAATATGATAGATCTTAATTAAATATTTGTAACAACTTGTCTTGTGTCATGCTGTATTTATATAGTATAGATGACATTTAAAAAAGTGTGTGTTTTATGATCACAGAACAGTACAGTAAGTTCATCAAACGAAAAATTATAAATATATTAAAAAGGCTATATTTGATTCTACACTTGGTGTGGAAAAAGCCCTTTATCACGGGCTAGTGCATAATCAGCATCTACATTAATTAATGTCACTCAATCATGCTGAAATTGCCTCTATCCCTGACAGTGTGCTGCCTCTCCCATGTTTTGCTTGCCTAGTTTAGAGGCTATAGTTCATAAGCTTAGGAGTGGTAAATGGTCACAGTATTGTATTATGAAGCTGATGCTTAAAAAGGCTGTGACATCTAAACGAAACATGAGTGCTGGAACTGAATTTTAGTCTCCATTTCCTTAGTTTTTTATTTTCTATTGAATGTTAATGTTTTTATTTGATTTCTTTTTGTATAGCCTACCTTTTAACATAGACCTGGCCGAAGAAGCTGCATACAATGTTGCGGACTTAAAATATTAAAACACAAAACAAAAATAAATGTCAAATGTAAGATGAAAATCAGAAGCAATATTGTGTAGTCTATATAGCATATATTTTGTACAATAAGGGGTGCACCTTGTAATATCCAGTAACTATGATATCTACAAATTGGCCTCAACTTTTTGTTTGCTCAGCAATCATCTTAATAAAAGAAAACGTTACAGTCTATGTCATGGACTAAAAAAAAATATATTTTTAAAACAAGTTTAGTTTCAGCACGCACCAAAACTCCCATCTAAATGTGCCATATATTGCTCGCACAAACGCGTGGATAGGTGTACTTTATGCAGTGTCCCAAATGCGTGTGACGTGAATACTGTAAGGAAATCGAGGTTTGCCACCTACACGGTATAGCCACTTCTTTTTTAAAGATAGCATGTACAGCTGAGTAGCCTATTTGTAGATAAAAACTAAATAAGACAAACATTTTATGCTATATTTGGCTCCTTCAGAAAATCTGAGATGTTTAAACGTAAGTCCATAGCCTAATTTGTTTAATATATTTCATTGCTTTAACCAATCTGACTGTTTTTAAATATGCCTGCATAATGTTAGGCTAGTGTAACACCATCTCTGTCTAAAGGGACTTACGTGATTGGTTATACCCTCCTTTGGGTATTTGGGGCAATTCTTTGTTGCTGTTGGTGAGTTTATTTTTCTCTTACTAATGCGTCTGACAGATTCACACATTTATCAAGATGAGGTCCAAAAAACATATTTAAAACTACATATTCAGAAATTCTAGAGTGGTCTATTCGGTGGCTAGACATATTGTGACAGGCTAGGCTATAATTACAATAATTACTTTAATCTTCAACAATCTGAAATACAAACAAAAAATAGCCCAAGTGCGCAAATAGGCTATGACCGGTGTTACACACAAATAAACGGTACGTACGGTAATAGTCTAATTACCTGAACTATTAGGCTGAACATATTGGGCTACTATATATATATTAATATACTATATATGTTAATGATCTATCAGATACGGTATATTGCCTACAGACATGCAAAATACAACGCCAATAGCGCTACAAAGATAGACAATATAGCCAAAGGTATAGTAGCCTAGGCTGTTATATCAGATTAAAGTATTATTTTAATGACCCAATGGTAAATATTATAAATCACATACATAAACAAATGTAGTAATGTTGAGCAATGAAATGTTTACAGAATCTTTGACGAATGCTTATTCTTTAAAATCACTGCAATTGAAAATATGTAGTTCTATACAAAGGTTGTGTTATTGTATCATTTGTGACCACCAACAAAATGAAAGATTGCAGACTTAATATTCATCATGCCGTTTTAATGTAACAAGGATTTAACACATTTTGTTATATTTCTAAGGTACTTCTCACCACAGTGTTTTGATAACTCGGGGTAAGTTATTAGCATTGAAAATAATTGTGTTAATCACTATGTAGTGATATTGAATAGATGTCACATGACTACTGTATCACCAACCACTCACATTCAACTCTGAGGAACTGGTACAAAAGTCAAACTTTTGCTGTTAGTAGTCTATATTTTATGTTTCTTTCATCTATCATAATTTTATCCTTTTATAATGTCAATTACATTTACAAGGCAGATTGGAGTGGCAATACTTAGTATCAAATTAATTAGATCTAATTTAAATAAATCTGGTTCCAGGGGTAGAACCCAGTAAGGCTGGCTTGAGTAAAACAGTATATTGTAATGGAAACCACATACGGTTCCACATTTTTTAAACAGTAGCCGGAGTCCTACAGTTTAATCTTCCCCGTATGACTATTGCAATGTTTTCTTCATTAGTGTTATACCTAGTTTTAGGCAGAAGACAATATACCATAAACAAGAAGGAAATGATCATGACTTTCATACCAACTCAACATTGAAATCTATAAAGTCCTGGTAAGGTAAAAAGTCATAACGTCAATAATATTATGCTCTAGAGTAGATTATGTTTTGCTCCTGCAAACCATTTAAGCATTAGCTATACTCAACTGTTAGTGTACTCTGTACAATATGTGTGTGTGTGTGTTCATTTACAGTACAATATGTGGAATAGTATAATATGTATTTGTTCAGTCCAGCAGAAACAAAAAAAATATGTAATTAAATTTTGCATTTTTTTAAAGCATATTCAATATTCAACGTAGTGAATGTGTTTTGAATCCCATTACCTATCTATTCACTGTAGTTCCCCCTCTCCTGTTGAACAGCTCTCATGGCCACCAATCCTAGAGACACATGTTGTTAATGACTGGTAAGATCAACTCAACACCATTAGAGCTTTATGACAAGTTTTTAACGATTAGCAACGATAGCAACGATTAGTAATAGTATTCCAGCAACTGCTGAAGTGATGTGATATGATAAAGTAACAGCTATTGAAATTTATCTTTTTCAGGCAGGACACCAAGCAGCAAAAAATTATGGAACCTCTGTAAGTGTTCTTTTGTTTTGATTTGTTATGTTGCTGTTACTGATGGTGTGTTTTCACAATCTTTATATTGTTTTATTTAAGGCGGAAAGATGTGCTGACAATCACTCCATGGCTGGCTCCTATTGTCTGGGATGGCACCTTTGATACAGACATAATCGATCACGCTTTCAAAGATCAGAATTTTACCATTGCAACAACTGTGTTTGCAGTAGCCAAGTGAGTTTATGATGTTGCACTTTGACCATTTATCTTTACATTACGTATCACACATAAGAGAAATGGTCAAACATGTACAGTACATTTCATTGTGTGTCCTACATCACCAGATACACCCGTTATCTGCAAGATTTCTTGGAGACAGCAGAGAAATACTTCATGGTGAGACTGTTCTTACTGTTTATACTAGTTATACCAAAGACATCTGAATAATAACAAAGATGGAGCATTGCAATGCCATGGAGCAACAATCCCACCAAATTAACACCCACTATTGCCTATAAAAAGTCACTGAAACCATGAATAAATATTCATCGATGACTGCAATGATGGCCAAACCCAACAGAAAGCCAACACAAATAATTTCACCCGATCACTAAAGATTTGTGGTTAGTGGGGAATTAATTATAGACAAACTTTTTGTCAAGATTGAGACACTGATCTAAAATTACTTCTACAATACTTCTACTCTTCAGCAATTCATTTGATGTGGAATGTTCTGTAAGGGTGTCCAATCAATATCATAGTATCAATTCAGTAGTTATTGTTCCTTAAGCATGCCGAAACTAATAAGTAGGGCTGTCCCGAATGCCATTTTACAGGTTTCAAATACTTGATGGTATTTCCGAATACTCTTTCTCAAAAACACCATTAAAAACACTCAACTATAATTAATAAGCATTACAGAAATAATCTTTGATTCCTCCTGTATTACCCAATACGAATGTGTGTTGAATGAATAACTTTACTCTCTTCTTATAAACAGAGCCAATTGCAATCAATTGTGTTGATGACACAGTGTAGGGCAGGCAATTACATTTAAACATGTTGGTTTGTATGGAAACAGTAGGGATTAATGTGAAAACATGCATGCATAATGTGAAAAAACGAATACTAGAATCCCAATTTTTAAATCAGATACATACCCAATGAACGAATACCTGAATAATCTAATATTTGGGTCCAGCCCTACTAATAAGGCAAACAATAAATCTAAAACACAGCTGCAAATACAACTGCAAAACTTATATACAACACAAAACACACACTGAATACCATGGATTCCGGAGAAAGGGTGTGTGGCATAGTATCGTCAATCCTTTTGACAGAACAAGAGATATTTACTACAATGTTGTATTTGCTCTAACATTCAACAAGCCAAAAATAAAATAGTTACATTTTCTGGTATAAAAAATAATAAATGTTATTGTTTTACACATTGTTGGCTGTACATGCACCTTCTAATAATAGATATCTTATATTTAAAGTTAATAGTTTAGGTCTGGCAACGTCCCCTGTGAGTGGTTATATTTCGATTTATACTTAATACCATTCATTTCAAAACATCTCTCAAGATTCTTCCTTCTGCCATTCTTCCCATTTTATTTTATTTTTGTGCGTATGCATGGTTCAAAGTGTGCGTGGAGGACCGCACATTCTCCTGTCAAGTTAGTTTTTTATATATCACAACCTTTGCGTGCAAAGTGGCATAAGCATGTTTCTAGCCCCATTTTGTGTGTATGCAACCTTTATAAATGAGACCCCAGGGGCCTCATTTAAAAAACTGTGCATAGAATTCACGTGAAAATGTTGCGTATGAACTAGTCTCAGCCTCTCAGCACAATAACGTCACATAAGCAACTCTGTGCTGAACGCCTGATGCATATACCCTCGTAAGCTTGACACTTTCGCTCTGACTTTCTGGAAATAATATTGTCGATATGTATGGGCTGTTAGCATTGCCACTCACAAGTATGTCCCCGTAATTTCCGGTGCAACACTAGCGCGGTGCTAAATTTACTTACTTAAAATCTATCCATCCATCCATCTTCATCCGCTCATCCATATTTGGGTCGCGGGGGCAGCAGCTCCAGTAGGGGACTCCAAACTTCTCTTTCCCGAGCCACATTAGCCAGCTCTGACTGGGAAATCCCGAGGTTTTGCCACCCTCCTGAGAAAACCCATTTCGGCCGCTTGTACCTGATCTCATTCTTTTGGTCATGACCCACCCTTCATGACCATAGGTGAGGGAACGAAAATTGCCTGGAAGAGCTCAGCTCTCTTTTCGTCACAACGGTGCGGTAATGTGATTGAATACTGTGCTGCTGCTCCGATTCTCCGGCCAATCTCCCGCTCCATAGTCCCCTCACTCGCGAACAAGACCCAGAGATACTTGAACTCTTTCACTTGGGGTAAGGACTCATTCCCTACCCGGAGTAGGCACTCTATCGGTTTCCTGCTGAGAACCATGGCCTTAGATTTAGTGGTGCTAATCCTCATCCCAGCCACTTCACACTCAGCTGCGAACCGATCCAGTGAGTGCTGGAGGTCACGTACCGATGATGCCATCAGGACCACATCATCTGCAAAAAGCAGAGATAAGATCCCCAGGTCTCCGAACCGCAACCCCTCCCCATCATGACTATGCCTCGGTATCCTGGCCATGAATATAACAAACATGATTGGTGACAAAGCGCGGCCCTGGCGGAGACAAACTCCCACCTGGAATGAGTCCAATTTACTGCAGAGAATCCGTACACAGCTCTCGCTTTGGGCATACAGGGATTGGATTACCTTTAAAAGCGACCCACCCCGTCACCCCATACTCGCACAGCACCTCCCACAGTTTCTCCCGGGGGACCCGGTCATACGCCTTCTTCAGATCCACAAAACACATCCCAGGTCCCCTCCAGGAACCTTGCAAGGGTTTTACACATTGTTGGCTGGGTATTTTACATGCATACTGTATCATCGTTGCTTGCCTTAGTAAATATAGCTCATGTCTGCTATGGAGGTTTTAATGATAGGTGTATTTAGAATTCATATTTTAGGTCTTGCAACATCTATGTTTTTGTCTTTGTAAGAGATTTTAGTCTATTTTTCAAAGCATTTCTCGAGTTTCATCCTTCTGCCATCGGAGTCACAGTTTCCCATTTCGCCAATGTTTGTGCGTGCGCATGGGTAACAGTGTGCGTGGAGGACCGCACATTCTCACGTCAAGTTTTTTTATTATAAATCCCAAACCTTGCCTAGAAACTGGAGTATGCATTCTTTTGTGCGTACTCATCATTTATAAATGAGGCCCCAGGTCTCTTAAAAGCAGGGTTAGTCATTTTTGAGAATGCTTGTTAACAATATCCATCTATAGCGCTGCTCCACACATCGAAGCTCATTCTAAAGCTTGGTACTACAGATTTCTTGATGTGAGCGGTTTTCGCCACTTTGTTTATGTTCCTATTTACGGTGACAGGGCTGTGTTGAAGTAACAGATTATTTTTTCAACACATGCACAGCGAACGGTAAAATAGCAAATGCCAGGAAATATTTGGTGAATTTGACAAAATGTTCATTAGCTTACAAATAGCTTGCAATAGCTGACTATACCTTTAAGTGGGCCTTTTCACCAAGAGCATTTTGCTGTGGAGGTTGACCTAAGAAGTGCCCAGACAGCTAAGTCTGCCATACGTGGCCTGAAACAAAGTCAACTTACCCCAAAAGTTTGCTGCAGAAATACCGTTGTGACCTCAGATTGATCGTAGCTACTTAAAATACCCAATAATGTCCCCTGAGATAAATAATGTTCAATAGTACGGTGAAATCCGTGTACCTTTCCATTGACTAGCATGGAACACTGAGTCATTCTGGTGTGCATCAAGGGTGAAAAGTCACCCACCTCTCTGGAACTTGTTGGAACCTGTTAAATTATATTATCTCTGGTTATACTGTATGTACTGTGTGTATATGTTTACAATGCTTCAAGAAAACACATTAAACATCACATCTAATGCCATTACCTGCAGTGGACAAAAATGTCTGCAACCTACTCAGAAAATAAAAGATGTGCAGAACAGATCTAGTGAATAAGAGTCAATTTCCTATTGTGTTATTTTTTTCTTTAAGGTGGGCTTGGCTGTAAAGTTCTATGTGTTCACCGACCAGCCAGATGCAGTACCCAACATTACCATGGCAGAGGGCAGACAGATGAACATCATCAAAGTGCCGAAGTACAGCCGCTGGCAAGAGATATCCATGAGGAGAATGGAGGTCATCCAAAAGGCCATTGATGAAAGAATTAGACATGAAGCAAACTACATCTACTGCGTGGATGTGGACATGAAGTTTCATAGCCGCGTGGGTGCAGAGATTTTGGGTAGACTGGTAAGGGACGGAGGTCAATTTAAATCATTGTGATATGGACATGTTTGAAAAAAGAAATGGCATGGTGTACTATAGTATTTCTTGGTGTGCTTGAAATACATGTAAAGCCTTATGTCATCGTATGTGTAGAAAAACATTATTGAAAATATATGCATTTCCCAACGAGGCGATACATTTAGTGCCTATACAATGAAAAAAGTTGTTTGCAGTCAACCGTTTTCAGTTTTCAAAAAGATCTGCATCCACACAAACGGAAACCCACAGGAAACGCTTTGCAGTTACTCAACATATTCATATTTCCTTCTGCTTTTGTTGCTTGCTGACTACATCCTCACACGTACAAATAGTTATCTACAGTATACATTAACTAGATACAGCTGCAACTCCACAGTAGGTTATGCAGTAGCTTGTCTTGATTTGCATCTCCTTCAAGTGTTACCCTGGTTATTATTTATATTACATGGATTGGTTTATTAATGTTACGCCCCATAGGAAAACCAGGGTGTAACATAATGGACTATGGAATAAGCACATGGTCTACTCTATAGCGAAAGGCGCAATCTGGATTTAGGGCTTGTCCAAATTCACGTTTGCTATTTTAAGGGCAGATAAACAGTTGCCGGGTGCATGGTTCAAAAGGGCTGGACTTACTCTATTCATTATTTATGGGTGTGTTTTGGGCATAACATATGATAAACCAATCATTAGTGTCATCTGCATTCCCTTTAAATATCCGGTGTACACATGAGTGTACACACATTGTCCACCGGCCATAGGCGGTATATTCATAATGCACAACTTTAGACCAGGTTTTTGTTGTTCAATCGCACAATCACTTTCCGTTGCCTCAAGATAGTAATGTGCCAGCAATGTGCTAGACCACACCTCATATTTAGACCAACATTTAGTTAACATGGGCGCAAGTGCAATTGCTATTTAAACAACGTGGGCACTGGACGGCAAAATTCCAACTGGTTCGGTCTATAACTAGTAAAAAATGGTAAATGGACTGCATTTATATAGCACTTTTCTAACCTTTCGGCCACTCAAAGTGCTTTACAGTATTTTGCCTCACATTCACCCATTCACACACACACATTCACACACCGATGGTGATTGCTGCCTTACATTGGCACAACCACCCACCGGGAGCAGTTAGGGATTAGGCATCTTGCTCAAGGATGCTTATAGGGAGGTCAACACTGGGGTTCAAACCCACAACCTTTCGGCTGGAAGCCCAACACCCAGACCACTAGACCATCCTGCTAACTATGGCTTTCCTGCTTTGTGTCGCATTGCGTCGGTTGTAAGATAGGGCCCAATGACTTCCGCTTTCCTGTTCCCAAGTAATACCAGTGCCACAACAGATGCAGTCCAAAACAAACATTTAATTTGATTTAAAATATGGTAGCTAAGTTAGGAGAAGCATGGCTCATAACAACAAACATAAAGAACTAAGACAAAAACGGGGACTCACCTAAACCAGAAAATCAAAAACCAAACATAAGACAAACATCTTACCTAAGTCCTTAACATAACCAAGTGTAGTTAAAATAAAGGGCTTTTCCCCCATACAGTTACCAGGACTGCCCTTTCAATAACGGAAGAAGAGAACAAATAATTCTGGAAAACTACAATCAGTGTTTCCTAGGAATGGTATCATGGCACAAGGAGCAACTGAGGCCAATTAATAAACACCTTATAAACAACAGTAACCTTGACTGTTGGTACCCTGTTCTTCCCACTGTTGCCCACACTTGACTTTTCATATCTCTCAACAATATATTTCTTTATATCTTCATTTGGATAACATATTTCTTTATATTTGTCCAGGTGGCAGTTCTGAACCCATGGTTGCACAAAAGTGACCGAAACAACTTCAGCTACGAGCGACGTACAGTCTCCACCGCCTACATTCCATACAACAAGGGAGACTTCTACTACGCAGGGGGCTTCTTCGGGGGGGCCGTGGGCGAGGTGTATGAGCTGGTCAGGGCCTGTCGAGCCAACCTGGAGGCAGACAAAGCGGTGGGAGTAGAGGCCAAGTGGCAGGAGGAGAGCCATGTCAACCGCTACCTGCTGACCAACAAGCCCACCAAGGTCCTCTCTCCAGAGTACATCTGGGACGAGGAGCTGGGGAAGGGAGGCCCAGAGATCAAGGTTATCCGCTACGCCACCATACGCAAAAACATGAAGGAAGTGAGGGAGAATATTTAGACATTTCATGCTGAACATTGTGGTTCAGTTGGTGTTGCACTCTTTTTTTTAAATATATGTCTGTCTGACCTTGGTCAGCTATCTGGCCTGAGAGTGGGGCAACAATGTAGATCAGAGACAATTTGATAACAGTGCGACTGATGTCCCACCTGGCTGGGTTTAAACAATTATCTTTTATTAGAAGGGAATTAATAAAGGATAAAATAAAACACCTGAAGAAAGCTTGAAGTTTATGATAATGGGCCTTTAAAGAACATCTGCTGGGCCTTTGCAATACTGTATTAACCTCCTCTAAACTAGGCCCTTTTTCCCCTTTTTTTCCTTGAAAAAACATTCCCTTTCATTCACAAGGTTTTATGCAGTTCTGAACAAGATACAAAGCTTATTTTGGTATTAAAATGTAGATAACCCATGTGAGATTCCAATTCAGGTTAAATATTCCATGTGGATGACACTGCTTATTAGTAAATTAATCTCAAATACAGCAAAATTATCTTTTTTTTTCATTTTCGCCTGACATAATGTACTATTTTATGTAATAACTTTATGGAAATAAAGCAAAAGCAACTTCTTTACACTATAGGTCTACAATACAACATCTGATGAGTATATATGTTCAAGGATTAGGGCATTGTTTAAAAAAAATATATTATTGTGAAAGTCAGAAATTTTGAAATACTTTGGCCATATACAACTACAGATAAATAAATAAGCATTCATAAATGTGCTTATTTATGTTATTTTATTAATATATGTACTAAACTATAGTACATATCGGACAGATTGACAGCTGTCCGATGCCGAACGATGACGTCACTTGAAATCCCCTGGATTTAGCCAGAGCTGTGATTGGACAAATTAAACATGTGACCCCTCAAACGACCGAAACCGGAAAGTAACGTTATAGGAGCCGAGTAGCTTTCGGAAGACTGTAGTCTCGAGTAAAGACGCCAGCTCCCCATAATAGAACTACAGTTCCCATAGAACCGCAGTCTCGAATCGGCGTCATACTTCCAAA